>ONZH01021566.1:0-44059 GCA_900303285.1 Rhinella marina | reverse complement strand
ATGGACCCCAAGCCAACTAGACAAAAAGAAGATAAATTCTGCACCCCTTAAAATCACGTTGCCTATGACAACCCACAGATGGCATAGGCAAGGGGGAAAGCAAATAGCCCCACCCTAATTGTCATGGTGTGTGTGTGTGAATGTGTCGACATGTTCTTTAAATGTAAAAACAACTCAAACACATGCAGAAGCCTTAAAATGCCCAAATTGTTGGCTTGAGATGTCAGTGACGACCTGGCCCAGTGTCATGTCTAGCAGGTAAAGCAGTGGGGATGTTGAGGGATGCTTAGGACCGCAAAAGGCAGGAAGAGGCCGTGGGCTGGCCAGAGGCTCATGGAAAATTCTGTGGAGCCAAGAGGTGAGACCTCTTAAACTTTTGTGGAGGCCCAAGAGGTGACACCTCTTAAAAATTATGTGGAGGCCCAAGAGGTGAGACCTTTAAACATTTTGTGGAGCCCAAGAGGTGAGCACATTAAAATTTTGAGGCCCAAGAGGTGACCTCTTAAAATTTGTGGAGGCCAAGAGGTGAGACCTGTTAAAAATTATGTGGAGGCCCAAGAGGTGAGACCTGTTAAAAATTATTGTGGAGGCCCAAGAGGTGAACGTGTTGAGAAAAAATTATGTGGAGGCCCAAGAGTGAGACTGTGTTAAACATTTTGTGGAGGCCCAAGAGGTGAGACTGTTAAAAATTAATGTGGACCAAGAGGTGAGACATGTGGAGGCCCAAGAGGTGAACGTTGTAAACCAAACATTTGTGTGGAAGCCCAAGAGGTGAGACCTGTTAAACATTTTGTGGAGGCCCAAGAGGTGAGACCTGTAAACTTTTGTGGAGGCCAAGAGGTGACACCTCTTAAAATTATGTGGAGGCCCAAGAGTGAACCTCTTAAAATTTTGTGGAGGCCCAAGAGGTGACACCCTTAAAAATTATGTGGAGGCCCAAACGAACAGGCCAAGAGGTGAGAGGCCCTCTTAAAAATTATGTGGAGGCCCAAGAGAGGTGAGACCTGTTAAAAATTTGTGGAGGCCCAAGAGGGTGAGACGTATTAAAAATTATGTGGAGGCCCAAGAGGTGACACCTCTTAAATTTTTGTGGAGGCCCAAGAGGTGAGACCTGTTAAAAATTTTGTGGAGGCCCAAGAGGTGAGACCTAAAAATTATGTGGAGGCCAAGAAGGTGAGACCGTGTTAAAAATTATGTGGACGCCCAAGAGGTGAGACTGTTAAAATTATGTGGAGGCCCAAGAGGTGGACTTAAACATTTTGTGGAGGACAAGAGGTGAGACCTTCTTAAAATTATGGAGGCCCAAGAGGTAACCTCTTAAAAATTTTGTGGAGGCCCAAGAGGTGAGACCTCTTAAAAATTATGTAGGGAGGTGAGACCAAGAGTGAGCCCAGAGGTTGAGACCGTTAACATTTTGTGGAAGCCCAAGAGGTGAGACCTGTTAAACATTTTGTGGAGGCCCAAGAGGTGAGACCGTTAAACATTTTGTGGAAGCCCAAGAGTAGACCTGTTAAACATTTTGTGGAGGCCCAAGAGGCGGACCTGTTAAACAGGAGGAGAGGTGACACTCTTAAAAATTATTGGAGGCCCAACTGAGCCCTCTTAAAGATTTTGTGAGGCCCAAGAGGTGACACCTGTTAAAAATTATGTGGATTTTGTGCAGCCAGAGGTGAGACCTCTTAAAATTTTGTGGAGGCCAAGAGGTGTGACCTGTTAAAAATTATGTGGAGGCCCAAGAGGTGAGACCCTGTTAAAAATTTTGTGGAGGCCAAGAGGTGAGACGTATTAAAAATTATGTGGAGGCCAAGAGGTGACACCTCTTAAACATTTTGTGGAGGCCCAAAGAGGTGAGACCTGTTAAAACATTTGTGGAGGCCCAAGAGGTGAGACGGGTTAAAATTATGTGGAGGCCCAAGAGGTGAGCCTCTTAAAATTTTGTCGGAGCCCAAGAGGTGACACTCTTAAAAATTATGTGGAGGCCAAGGTGAGACCTGTTAAAAATTTTGTGGAGGCCCAAGAGGTGAGACGTATTAAAATTTATGGAGGCCCAAGAGGTGACACCTTTAAACATTTTGTGGAGGCCCAAGAGGTGAGACCTTGTTAAAAATTTTGCTGAGGACCCAAAGAGGTGAGACGTGTTATAAATTATGGGAGGCCAAGGAGGTGAGACCTCTAAACATTTGTGGAGGCCCAGGGTGAGAGGTGACACTCTTAAGAAGATTATGTGAGGCCCAAAGGTGAGACCTGTTAAACATTTTGTGGAGGCCCAAGAGGTGAGACCTGTTACTTTTTTGTGGAGGCCAAGAGGTGAGACCTGTGGAGACCTGTTAAAATTTTGTGGAGGCCCAGAGGTGAGACGTGTTAAAAATTATGTGGAGGCCCAAGAGGTGAGACCTCTTAAAAAGCTGGAGGCCAAGAGGTGAGACCTCTTAAAAATTTTGTGTGAGCCAAAGAGGTGAGACGTTGTTTTTGTGGAGGCCCAAGAGTGAGACCACGAGGCCCAAGAGGTGAGACCTGTTAAATTTTGTGGAGGCCCAAGAGGTGAGTGTTAAACATGTGGAGCCCAAGAGGTGAGACCTGTGAGGTGAGACCTGTTAAACTTTTGTTGAGGGCCAAGAGAGTGTGGAGGCCCAAGAGGTGAGACCTGTTAAACATTGGGGCAAGGGGACTGTTTAATTGTGGAAGCCCAAGAGGTGAGACCTGTTTAACCATTGTGGGAGGCCCAAGAAGGTGACGACCTCTTAAAATTATGGGAGGCCCAAGAGGTGAGGACCTCTTAAACATTTTGTGGGGCCCAAGAGGGAGACTGGTTAAAAATTATGTGGCGGCCCAAGAGGTGAGACCTCTTAACATTTTGTGCAGGCCCCAAGAGGCTGAGACCGTGTTAAAAATTATCGGGAGGCACAGAGGTGGATCCTGTTAAAAATACGAGGAGGCCCCAAGAGGGAGACCCTGTTAACATTTTGTGGGAGCCCAAGAGGTGAGCCAGTAAACATATAAATGTTTTCTTATTTACCGGAAGCCAATTCTTACGGCGGTTAAGGAGGAGGGGGAGGAGGGAGGTGGAGAGGAAATGGCACTTCATACAGATGGCACTTCACTTTTGGCTGCTTTCCACGGTTGGAGAAGCAAAGTCCGGCGTCAATCCACTTGCTGTTCCATTTTGATTAGCGTCAGCCCCTTGTCGGCACTGTCGGTTGACAGGCGGCTGCGCTTATCGGTTATAATGCCCCCGGCTGCGCTGAACACCCTTTCTGATAGCACGCTGGCGGCAGGGCAGGCAAGCACCTCCAAGGCGTACAGGGACAGTTCCAGCCACGTGTCCAACTTGGAGACCCAGTAAGTGTAGGACGCCGAGGGATCGGGGAGGACAGGGTTACGGTCTGCCAGGTACTCCCGCAACATCCGCCGATACTTGTCCCTCCTGCTGATAGCGGGCCCCGCAGTGATGGAAGTTGCACGAGGGGTGCCATGAACGTGTCCCACACCTTGGAGAGTGTTACCCCTGGTGGCTGTGGGCCTGATGGATGTTGTGGGACTCTGGGAGACCCTCTCCTCTCTGCCGCCAGCGATGGTGGGTGGGAAAATCTCCATCATGTTCTGCACGAGTTCCCTCTGGTATTCCAGCAATCGATTTGTCCTCTCCTCTACCGGAATAAAAGAGGAGACGTTATCTTTATACCGGGGGTCCAGGAGTGCGAAGACCCAGTACAGTTTGTTCTCCACTATCCGGACAACACGTGTATCCCGGGAAAAAGCAGCCCAGCATGAAGTCAGCCATGTGTGCCAGACTCTGAATAGGCATGACCTCACTGCCCCCACCAGAAGGATCACTTGCCATTTCCTCCTCTTCCTCTTCCGCCTCCTCTCCGCCCCATCCGCGCTGAACCAATGGGACGCACACAGCCTGACTGCTACCCTCGCCGCCAGCATCCTCCTCCTCTTCCACAGCCACCTCCACGTCGTCCTCCTCCTCATCCTCCTCCTCCTGCAACTGCCACCGTGAAGCAGACAAAAGTGTGGTCTGACTGTGTAGCTCCGTTGCGTCTCCTCCTACCCCCGTCTCCTCTGCGTGCAATGCGTTCTCCCTTATTGCGATGAGGGATTCTTTAAGGACGCCTAGGAGCGGGATGGTTACGCTCACTATAGCGTCCTCGCTGCTGACCTTCTTGGTGGACTCCTCAAAGATACGCAGTACATCGCATATGTCTGCCATCCATGGCCACTCGTGGTTGGCAAACTGAGGGAGCTGAGTTGGAGGCACGCGTGGATTCATAATCTGGTACTCCATCAATGCTCTCTGCTGCTCACACACCCTGGCCAACATGGAATAGGTGGAATTCCAGCGAGTCGGCAGGTCGCACAACAGCCGATGTTCAGGCAAATGGAGGCGTTGCTGGAGTTTTTTTAAGCTAGCAGCAGCTACAGTTGACTTACGAAAGTGAGCGCACAAGCGCCGCACTTTCACCAGTAGCTCTGCCAGGTTGGGGTAAGTCTTTAGAAATTTTTGGACTACCAGATTAAAAACGTGGGCCAGGCATGGTACGTGATTGAGTTCGGCAAGCTCCAGAGCCGCCACCAGGTTACGGCCGTTATCGCACACGACCATGCCTGGTCCTAGCTGCAGCGGCGACAGCCACATCTCCGTCTGCTGCAATATGGCGTCCCTCACCTCTGGGGCGCTGTGCTTCCTGTCGCCCAAGCTGATGAGCTTTAGCACCGCCTGCTGACGTCTCCCCGCGCCAGTGCTGCAACGCTTCCAGCTAGCGGCTGAGGGAGATGTTAAGGCACAGGAGGAGGAGGAGGAGGAGGAGGAGGGGGGTTTATCAGAACCCATGCTGGCAATCTTGGGCGGGGGTGGTAGGTAGGCCGTCTCTGTTTGCGACCCCGTCCCCGCTTCCACTACATTCACCCAGTGTGCCGTCAAAGAGATGTAGCGTCCCTGGCCGCAAGCGCTTGTCCACGAGTCGGTGGTCAAGTGGACCTTTGCGCTGACTGCGTACCTCAGGGCCCGCCTGATGTTACGCGACACGTGCTGGTGCAGGGCGGGGACGGCACTCCGGGAAAAGTAGTGGCGGCTGGGGACGGAATAGCGAGGTGCGGCAGCCGCCATCAGGTCGCGGAAGGCCTGCGTCTCCACAAGCCTAAACGGCAACATCTCCAGGGCCAGCAGTTTGGAGATGTGGCAGTTTAAGGCTTGGGCTTGGGGGTGACTCGAGGCGTACTTCCGCCTGCGGTCGAACGCCTGCGAGATGGACAGTTGTTGGGACGAGGAGTGTGAGGGTGCAGGCGAAGAGGCGGGGGAAGGGGAGGCTGAAGGAGAAGGCCCCAAAGTAGCCGAGGCAGAGGCAGATGTGGAGGTGTCCTGGCTGGAGGTCTGGACCGCAGTGGCAGCACACAACAAAGGGGAAGAGGCAGTGGCAGCAGGACCGGGCGCAGTTTGTATTGCGTTTGCTCTCTCCCACTCAGCCCAGTGCTTGACTTCCAAGTGACGCCGCATGCCTGAGGTGGTCAGATTGCTCTTCTCAGAGCCCCTACTCAGTTTTGAGTGGCAGAGTGTGCAAACCGCGCTCAGTTTGTCATCCGCACAAACATTAAAAAATCTCCACACCACAGAAGTACGAGGCCTCGATGGGGGAGCTTCGCGCGACTGCCCGCTGCCGGGAACAGCTTCGGCCGTGCTGGCTGTGGCCTCACTACTTTGTCTGGACTGTCCTCTGCCTCTGGACATCCCTCTGCCTGTGGACATCCCTCTGCCTGTGGACATTCCTCTGCCTGTGGACATCCCTCTGCCTGTGGACATCCCTCTGCCTCTTGCTGCCTTTTTCGGTGCTGCGCAGACCACCACCTCTCCACTGCTTTCCCCGCTGGACATCACCCCTGGCCAAGTGGGGTCGGTCATTTCGTCATCCACCACCTCCTCTTCCTCACTCTGCTCCTCCTCCTGCCCACTGGACATTCCAACAGCCTCCCTTGATGGCAACTGCGTCTCATCATCATCATCGCTCATGATAACAGATGCTGGTTCAGGGTCCACATCAGCAGGAGATGGCGAAAACTCAAGGGTTTGGGGCATCACTACAAACAAATTCCTCTGCTAGCTCCTGGGATTCTTCCGGCACATCTGAAAAAGGACCCGAAAAGAGCTCCTGGGAGGGGTCAAGGGTGGGATGACTCTGTTGGCCAGGTGTGGAGGAAGGAGGGTCAGAGTGAGACTGTGTGGATGACTGGCTGGTGGACAACTGTGTGGAAGCGCTATCGGCTATCCATTGCACCACCTGTTCAACCTGCTCAGGCCTCAACAGCGGTGTAACCCGCCCCCTGCTTAACTGTCCCATAAAGGCAGGGATTCTGGATGAGCGGGATCCTGGCTGACCCTCACCAGCACGCATTGTATCCCCACTGGCTTCAACAAGGCCCCCAACAGCATTTCCGCGCCCCCGTCCTCGTCCACGTCCTATTCCGCTAGCCCCCCGCCGCATTTTTTTTTTTTTTTTTTACAATATTTTGCCTTCACAGCCGTGAAATTAGTTTGCAAGAGAACGCACAGTACAGTTGCCAATTATAATGGCCTATATATTGTATTTTTCAAGGTACACAGCCGTGTACTAAGTGATCAGACGGTGTGTATGAACACCAGGTATGAGAAATTACTTTGCAAGAGAACGCACAGTACAGTTGCCAATTATAATGCCTATATATAGTATTTTTCAAGGTACACAGCCGTGTACTAAGTGATCAGACGGTGTGTATGAACACCAGGTATGAGAAATTACTTTGCAAGAGAACGCACAGTACAGTTGCCAATTGAAAGGCCTATATATTGTATTTTCAAGGTACACAGCCGTGTACTAAGTGATCAGTCGGTGTGTATGAACACCAGGTATGAGAAATTACTTTGGCAAGAGAACGCACAGTACAGTTGCAATTAAAGGCCTATATATTGTATTTTTCAAGGTACACAGCCGTGTACTAAGTGATCAGACGGTGTGTATGAACACCAGGTATGAGAAATTACTTTGCAAGAGAACGCACAGTACAGTTGCCAATTATAAATGCCTATATATTGTATTTTTCAAGGTACACAGCCGTGTACTAAGTGATCAGACGGTGTGTATGAACACCAGGTATGAGAAATTACTTTGCAAGAGAACGCACAGTACAGTTGCCAATTGAAAGGCCTATATATTGTATATTTCAAGGTACACAGCCGTGTACTAAGTGATCAGACGGTGTGTATGAACACCAGGTATGAGAAATTACTTTGCAAGAGAACGCACAGTACAGTTGGCAATTGTAAGGCCTATATATTGTATATTTCAAGGTACACAGCCGTGTACTAAGTGATCAGACGGTGTGTATGAACACCAGGTATGAGAAATTACTTTGCAAGAGAACGCACAGTACAGTTGCCAATTATAATGCCTATATATTGTATTTTTCAAGGTACACAGCCGTGTACTAAGTGATCAGACGGTGTGTATGAACACCAGGTATGAGAAATTAGTTTGCAAGAGAACGCACAGTACAGTTGCCAATTATAATGCCTATATATTGTATTTTTCAAGGTACACAGCCGTGTACTAAGTGATCAGACGGTGTGTATGAACACCAGGTATGAGAAATTACTTTGCAAGAGAACGCACAGTACAGTTGCCAATTGAAAGGCCTATATATTGTATATTTCAAGGTACACAGCCGTGTACTAAGTGATCAGACGGTGTGTATGAACACCAGGTATGAGAAATTACTTTGCAAGAGAACGCACAGTACAGTTGGCAATTGTAAGGCCTATATATTGTATATTTCAAGGTACACAGCCGTGTACTAAGTGATCAGACGGTGTGTATGAACACCAGGTATGAGAAATTACTTTGCAAGAGAACGCACAGTACAGTTGCCAATTATAATGCCTATATATTGTATTTTTCAAGGTACACAGCCGTGTACTAAGTGATCAGACGGTGTGTATGAACACCAGGTATGAGAAATTACTTTGCAAGAGAACGCACAGTACAGTTGCCTAATTATAATGCCTATATATTGTATTTTTCAAGGTACACAGCCGTGTACTAAGTGATCAGACGGTGTGTATGAACACCAGGTATGAGAAATTACTTTGCAAGAGAACGCACAGTACAGTTGGCAATTGTAAGGCCTATATATTGTATATTTCAAGGTACACAGCCGTGTACTAAGTGATCAGACGGTGTGTATGAACACCAGGTATGAGAAATTACTTTGCAAGAGAACGCACAGTACAGTTGCCAATTATAATGCCTATATATTGTATTTTTCAAGGTACACAGCCGTGTACTAAGTGATCACACGGTGTGTATGAACACCAGGTATGAGAAATTACTTTGCAAGAGAACGCACAGTACAGTTGCCAATTATAATGCCTATATATTGTATTTTTCAAGGTACACAGCCGTGTACTAAGTGATCACACGGTGTGTATGAACACCAGGTATGAGAAATTACTTTGCAAGAGAACGCACAGTACAGTTGCCAATTATAATGCCTATATATTGTATTTTTCAAGGTACACAGCCGTGTACTAAGTGATCAGACGGTGTGTATGAACACCAGGTATGAGAAATTACTTTGCAACACGTTAATTTCACATTAAAAGACCTAAAAACTGATGAAGGAGGTAGATTTGTCCTCTTGAAAGGCTATATAAACAACCAACTTTACACATTCACTAATATATATGCTCCTAATGTTGCTCATAAACCCTGGTTCCATAAGATTATGGAGCTTTTTTAGGAATTTAGAGAGGGTTTCACCATTATGGCAGGAGATATGAACTTATCTTTAGATCCTTTACTGGATTCATCTACAGGTAGAACCCATATATCCTACAGTACTCTCTCCTATATTAAAAAGAGATTTAAAAATAGCTCCTTAGTTGACGCCTGGCGCAGTCTCCACCCGGGAGAGAGAGACTATACTCACTACTCAGCCCCACATTCCTCATACCATAGACTTGACTACTTCATGGTCCCCTTTGACTCTTTGCATTTATGCAACGAGGCCCAGATAGGCTCTATCACTCACTCTGACCATGCACCTATATTCTTATCCATCGCCTCACCGAACCCGCATATAAAAGAATATATCTGGAGATTGAATGAAACACTGTTAGATAACAATGAGCTTAAAGGAAAGGTTGAAAATACGTTACGTGAGTTTTTTAAACTGAATGATATAGACGACACTTCCCCACATGTTTTGTGGGAATCCCACAAGGCTGTAATTAGAGGAACATTTATATCACTAGCCTCGTACCTGAACAAGAAAAGAAAGGAAAAACTGGCCTCTCTGTATAAAGAAATTACCTATCTAGAGACCCAACATAAACGTTCGTTAGCTGAGCACCACTTTAAAAGCCTAACAGATAAAAGAGAGGAGCTTAAAAACCTTCTCAATGCACATTCAGCCAAATATTACCTCTCTCTCAGACAGAAATTCTTCGCTCATGGCAACAAAACTAGTAAATTCATGATGGCTATGATTAAACAACAGAAGCGTAAATTAAGAATAGCCGCCATCAAAAAAGAAAACGGATCTCTTTCAACTAAAGAAGACGAAATAGTGTCAGCCTTTCATAACTATTATTCCCAACTCTACAACATCAATAAGTCAGATAACGAACAGGACATTGAGAAGAAAAAACAATTAACAGACAAATTACTCAAAGAGGTCACCCTACCCCGCTTAAATTCAGAACAAGCTCATAGATTAATGGCCCCACTACAGATGCAGGAGATTGAAGACGCCCTAAAAACTACGCCGAAAGGGAAGTCACCGGGTCCAGACGGGCTACCCCTGCTTTATTATAGAAACTTCAAAAATGTCTTGGCACCTTACCTGTTGAGATCCTTTAACAGCTCCATGGAGGGCTCACCTTTTCTGCCTCAGTCCCTAGCGGCACACATCTCTCTTATACACAAAGCACCGAAAGACTCGACCTTATGCTCCAACTACAGACCCATCTCATTACTGAATGTTGATGTGAAACTTTACGCTAAAATATTGGCAGCTAGAATCAAGCCCTTTCTCAAGGACTTGATCAATCCCGATCAGACAGGGTTTGTACCCGGCCGTGAAGGACGAGACAACACATACAAAATAATAAACTCCATATCCTTGTGTAAACAGGGGGGGGGGGCCTTTGGTGCTGCTGGGGACTGATGCAGAGAAGGCTTTTGACAGAATAGCATGGCCCTTTGTACAGGAAGTACTTAAAAAATTTGGTTTTCCACCACTGTTTATAAAAGCCATCTTTACTATGTACACTGCGCCCAGAGCTTACATCAGGGTTAATGATATGTTATCACCAGCAGTACATATTAACAACGGGACCAGGCAGGGATGCCCGCTATCACCCATATTATTCATCTTAACCTTAGAGCCATTACTACAGAAAATTAGGCAAACACCTGATATAAAAGGAATAAAATGTGAGAACCTGGAATACAAGCAGGCTGCTTATGCGGATGACCTACTTTTGATGGTCACAAACCCTAAACAAGCCTTCCCAGAAATATTGAAAATATTTGAAACGTTCGGGTATGTTTCGAATAATAAAATAAATCCCTCAAAGTCGCAGGCACTCGGAATTAATCTACCCCAACAGATGATATCTGAACTACATCAAAAATACCCAATCACCTGGACCTCTCAATCGGTCAAATTCTTAGGAGTGAATATAACCCCTGAATATAAAAAGTTATACGAATCCAATTACAAACCACTATTAAAAAGTATACCGGAGATTCTGAATACTTGGTCACCTACCTTTCTGTCATGGTTCGGCCGCAAAAACCTATATAACTCAATCATAATTCCTAAAATTACATACCTTCTTCAGGTTCTGCCAATTAAATTACCTTATACTTTTCTCACTCGGATCCAGAAGATTAGCTCCAAATATATCTGGGGGGACATAAAACCTAGGATATCACATAAAATATTACAACTCCCAGCTGGGTCTGGAGGAATAGGTTTCCCTTCCATCCTTAGGACTTCTAAATCGGTTCATTTATCTAGAATTGTGGATTGGATTAGGAAGCCAGAACACAAACAGTGGCTACACCTAGAGGAACACATAGCAAGGGCTCCACTAAGATCCCTGATATTCTCTGATCCCACAATCCAATCTAAGACTAAAAGAGAAAATTCCTTAGTATCTGCTACCTTAAAAATCTGGAAACAAGTAAACCTCTCTTGTCAGTGGGTCTCCTTTCCCTCTCCGTTAATGGAAATAAGAGATTGCCTAAATTACACAGGAAGGAACCTTCCCCTACCTTCAATCCAGTTAAGAAACTGTAAGACATTAATTACAGACATCTTGGACGAAAACGGAATAATTCGCAACTTCGATGAGTGTAAAGTCACTCTTCAAATACATAATCTCGACCCCCCACAATATGAACTCATAAAAACTAGAACAGCCAAATGTGCCGGACTACTCTCTGTTCCTAGAGAAATTTCCGGATTCGAAAAACTACTGACTCAGACTAAATTCCCTACTAAAATATTATCCAAGATTAGCAAATTATTACAAGAAAAGGATCCCCCGAGCTCATTATACTTTATCAAAGAGTGGGAAAAGACTTGGGATTGTCCTTTAACAGCGAAGAGTTAAAGTGCATACTTAATTCCCCTAAAATGACTTCCAGATGCGTGAATATCCAAGAGAATTCATATAAAGTGCTGTCCAGGTGGTACTTGACCCCATCACGATTAAAGAAAATGTTTCCAACCACCTCAGACAGATGCTGGAGATGTCAGACAGACCTAGGTGATTTTCTCCATATCTGGTGGACATGCCCCAAAATAACAAGTTTCTGGGAAGAGGTATTAAACCACATCTCAGCACTGTGTTCACCTCAAAAACTTCACATACCCAGAACACCGGCCTTCGCTCTGATATCTTTGATCCCTATGGGCTTCCCTAAGTCACAGGCACAGTTAATTAGAGCTTTATTAGCCTCTGCAAGAATGCTGATTGCCCTGAACTGGAAGCAAGAACTTCCTCCTGCTGTTTCCCACTGGATCCAAAAAGTCAACGATATAGCACGACTAGAGGAGCTGTCTTTCTGGGATCTGAGGAACAGACCCAAATTTGAGAGTATCTGGCACCCCTGGCTCCATAGGAACAGAACATAGATTAAATGACTATCTGACGTATTACTCAAAATTGATCCTGACCCCAACCTATCCCAAGATGAAGATAGCATTTATCGATATAAACTCATCACGTTTGACATTGACTATATTATGACTTGTCCAGGACATTTCAGGGCATCCCCTCCCCCACGCCTCTACTGTCCCAAGTTCTCCTCCCTCCTCTCCCCTTCCCCCCCTCTCCCCAGGTCTTCATATCCTTATATCCATCAAATCTCATGTTCATTAGTAGTAATGTTTTTAGAATCAAATGAACCATCACTTCAACAGGTCGTTGCCTCTTATAGAAGGAAGATCTGGATCATCAGATCTTTATTGGAACAAGCATGTATATTTCGGCAAGTTGATATTCTGCAGTCTTTAAGTATGAGCCTGCTTGATCCTATACCTTGACCTGTGTACTTTACTCTATTTGATGTTGTATTCATGACCTGAGAAGATCTTTCACTGTTTGTACCTCATTTTGTGTTGAAAAATAATAAAAAGAATTATAAAAGAAAGAGAAATTACTTTGCAAGAGAACGCACAGTACAGTTGGCAATTGTAAGGCCTATATATTGTATATTTCAAGGTACACAGCCGTGTACTAAGTGATCAGACGGTGTGTATGAACACCAGGTATGAGAAATTACTTTGCAAGAGAACGCACAGTACAGTTGCCAATTGAAAGGCCTATATATTGTATTTTTCAAGGTACACAGCCGTGTACTAAGTGATCAGACGGTGTGTATGAACACCAGGTATGAGAAATTAGTTTGCAAGAGAACGCACAGTACAGTTGCCAATTATAATGCCTATATATTGTATTTTTCAAGGTACACAGCCGTGTACTAAGTGATCAGACGGGTGTGTATGAACACCAGGTATGAGAAATTACTTTGCAAGAGAACGCACAGTACAGTTGCCAATTGAAAGGCCTATATATTGTATATTTCAAGGTACACAGCCGTGTACTAAGTGATCAGACGGTGTGTATGACACCAGGTATGAGAAATTACTTTGCAAGAGAACGCACAGTACAGTTGGCAATTGTAAGCCTATATATTGTATATTTTCAAGGTACACAGCCGTGTACTAAGTGATCAGACCGGTGTGTATGAACACCAGGTATGAGAAATTACTTTGGAAGAGAACGCACAGTACAGTTGCCAATTATAATGCCTATATATTGTATTTTTCAAGGTACACAGCCGTGTACTAGTGATCAGACGGTGTGTATGAACACCAGGTATGAGAAATTACTTTGCAAGAGAACGCACAGTACAGTTGGCAATTGTAAGGCCTATATATTGTATATTTCAAGGTACACAGCCGTGTACTAAGTGATCAGACGGTGTGTATGAACACCAGGTATGAGAAATTACTTTGCAAGAGAACGCACAGTACAGTTGCCAATTATAATGCCTATATATTGTATTTTTCAAGGTACACAGCCGTGTACTAAGTGATCACACGGTGTGTATGAAACACCAGGTATGAGAAATTACTTTGCAAAAGAACGCACAGTACAGTTGCCAATTATAATGGCCTATATATTGTATTTTCAAGGTACACAGCCGTGTACTAAGTGATCAACACGGTGTGTATGAACACCAGGTATGAGAAATTACTTTGCAAGAGAACGCACAGTACAGTTTCCAATTATAATGCCTATATATTGTATTTTTCAAGGTACAACAGCCGTGTACTAAGTGATCAGACGGTGTGTATGAACACCAGGTATGAGAAATTACTTTGCAAGAGAACGCACAGTACAGTTGGCAATTGTAAGGCCTATATATTGTAATATTTCAAGGTACACAGCCGTGTACTAAGTGATCAGACGGTGTGTATGAACACCAGGTATGAGAAATTACTTTGCAAGAGAACGCACAGTACAGTTGGCAATTGTAAGGCCTATATATTGTATATTTCAAGGTACACAGCCGTGTACTAAGTGATCAGACGGTGTGTATGAACACCAGGTATGAGAAATTACTTTGCAAGAGAACGCACAGTACAGTTGCCAATTGAAAGGCCTATATATTGTATATTTCAAGGTACACAGCCGTGTACTAAGTGATCAGAACGGTGTGTATGAACACCAGGTATGAGAAATTACTTTGCAAGAGAACGCACAGTACAGTTGCCAATTATAATGCCTATATATTGTATTTTTCAAGTACACAGCCGTGTACTAAGTGATCAGACGGTGTGTATGAACACCAGGTATGAGAAATTACTTTGCAAGAGAACGCACAGTACAGTTGCCAATTGAAAGGCCTATATATTGTATATTTCAAGGTACACAGCCGTGTACTAAGTGATCAGACGGTGTGTATGAACACCAGGTATGAGAAATTACTTTGCAAAGAGAACGCACAGTACAGTTGCAATTGTAAGGGCCTATATATTGTATATTTCAAGGTACACAGCCGTGTACTAAGTGATCAGACGGTGTGTATGAACACCAGGTATGAGAAATTACTTTGCAAGAGAAGCACAGTACAGTTGGCAATTGTAAGGCCTATATATTGTATATTTCAAGGTACACAGCCGTGTACTAAGTGATCAGACGGTGTGTATGAACACCAGGTATGAGAAATTACTTTGCAAGAGAACGCACAGTACAGTTGCCAATTATAATGGCCTATATATAGTATTTTTCAAGGTACACAGCCGTGTACTAAGTGATCAGACGGTGTGTATGAACACCAGGTATGAGAAATTACTTTGCAAGAGAACGCCCAGTACAGTTGCCAATTATAAGGCCTATATATTTTATAGTTCAAGGTACACCAGCAGTAGTGCCAAATATAGTTTGGTATGTAGCAGAGCACCTAATACACCACTAATGCCTCTCTCTGTCCCTACTCCAGCAGCTATCCCTGAATACAGCAGACGTTCTCTGCAAGAGTGTATATTGTAGTAAAGCTATCACTGCACTATAGTAGCCCTGATAAGGGCTTTTAATCACGCTCCTGCCTGTCCAACAGCTAAAACCTATCTCTCCCTTCTCCAGCCTCTGTCCCTGACTAAGTTCACGCAGCATATGCGTACGAGCAGGAAGAGCTGAGTTTTTAATATTCGAGGTCACATGGTTTTTCCAGCCAATGCATGTAGACGCCGTTTTCGCGCTGCCAGCGTGCTCAGCGTGCCTGTCATACCCCCCTGCATGGTGATTGGTGGAAAAAGAGCGCCAGGGAAGGTGGGAGGGGAAACGAATTCTAAGTGCGCCATCGCCGTTATACTCGAAAGAAATCGAGCACGCCGAATATCGTAGTATTCGATCGAATACCAGCTCGATCGAACACTACTCGCTCATCTCTACTAATCATCCAGGAGTTTCAGAAATATTTTTCTAATCTATATAATCCAGCTCTTTCTAATCTGCAATGTGCCCTGCCTGATCATGCATTTCTTATAGGTGACTTTCTCTCCTTACTCCATCTTCTTTCCATCACCTTTGCTGACCAAGCCAAGTTAATATGCCCATTTACTGAAGAGGAAATATCCTGAGTACTCTACACTATCCCAAATAGTAAGGACCCTATCCCTGATGGGCTATTATTTATTATAAGAAATTTAAGACTTTGCTTCTTCCCCACTTTCAGGATCTATTTTACTCACTATTACAGAGCGGTAAACTTCATAATCAACTATTAGAATCCTACAGTATATCATTATAGTTCCAAAAGAAGGAAAGATTTACATATATGCAGCAGCTTAACTGTGACTTACTGTAAAATGGTGAGCTAAGCTTCTGGCCTCCCATTTATTGCCAATCTTCTCCTCTCTTATAGGTCCAGAACAATGTAGTTTTGTTCCTCGTAGAGAAGAGAAACATAATAATTCCTGTGCAATTCATCTGATGTATTTAGTGAGAAAACTGAATGTCCCCTCAGTTCTTCTTGGTACAGATGCAGAGAAGGCTTTTGACTGACATAATTTACTCTACATGAAAAAAATGCCAGAAAAGTTGGGTATTCCTTCCCTATTTGTTCACGACCAGACTAGAGTGCTCTCTCACATCAATCCTATTTATTTTGATTATGGAAAACCCTTATTCAGAAAATAAGACAGGGTCCAATTGTTCACAGTGATACGGCTGGGAATTTCACCCACAAAACTGTGGCGTTTGCTGACGATTTATTATTAATTTTGACAAACCTACAAAAATTAATTACTTCTATCAAGTAGATTTTTCACTCATTTGGTTGTATTTATAAATTCTGTATTAATCATCACAAACCCGAAGCACTCTACATTATTATCCTCCCCCTCCTGCTTACGCCATGTTCAATCCAACTCTCCTTTTAAATGGTCCTCTAAATCCATGAAGTACTGTATTTAAGAATTCATCTAACGGCAGATTCAAACCTTTTTTCTATCAACTTTCCCCCATTATTGTAGCAAAAAAAATCCAGTGTAGCTACCATTAAAATACTTTATATTTCTTGGGCAGTTAGGAAGAATTTGCTGACGACCTATATTTCCCAATAATACTATACAACCTCCAGGTTTTACCTGTATATACCCCTCACTCAGATTTCCAAGATCTGAAAGCCATTTGTAATAAATTCTTGTGGAATAACTCCAAACCTTGTATTGCGTATAAGCTGCTTATTCAGCAGAGCAAGAAGGTGGTTTTTGGATTGCCAGATATATTTAACTTCTATCAGGCCATCCATTTGAGTAGGAGGTTATATTTTACCTGGTCTGGAGAAGTTTCTATCAACACTGCCTTGGAGAAATACCTTCTTGGCGAAGAGAACCTGTCTTTGCTACGGCACTAATTCTACCCTTTCCCCTTATTTAGAATATTCACTAGTCTGACTAGAGGTATGATTAAGATTTATTAAGAGCTCCTTAATCTGCCCAAATTATTTAACTCTATCTCCTCTTTGTCCACGCTTATTTTGACCCTTTTTATCGCTACCACAACCGCTCCCATTCAATTCTATGGAGCTGACAGAAATAGCCAAGCCAGCTCAGCTATTTTCTCCGGCCCCATAGAAAATGAATGGAGAGAGGCTGCGCATGCACAGTGCACTCTCCTTCACTTTCGAGGCTCCGTTCTGGATATAGGAGCGGGTCCCAGCACTTATAAGACAATAGGGGCATATCTTAGCGATATGCTCCCATTGTCCATCATGAGACAAACCCTTTAAGTACTCTCTCTTCTTTTTAGAACTGAGATATCTCTAACACCCTTACAAAACTGAAGCCCAGACTCTTCGAAAAACATAGGGACCCAAACTGGGTGGAGAATTTCCTTTCTTTGCCTTCCCTACCTAAGAAACTTTTTTCAAAACTGTACCAAGGTCTCCTTATAGAAAACTCTGTAGTCACACCTACATTTCTTTCGGCATGGGAAAAAAGAACTAGATATCTCTCTTAATAGAGAAGATGTTGACTATGTATTATGTGATTTGCTAGGATTCTATCAATGTGTTTGCATACAGGAGAATTCTTATGAACTTCTTATGGGATGGTAAAGAACATCCCAATTTCTGTCTGAAATAGGTTTTGAGTCAGACATATGCTAGAGGTGTGGAAAGGGTTCTGGATGCTAAATGCACATATGGTGGGACTACCATAAAATTAAGTATTTTGGGCAAACAATTAATTCTACTATTAATAAATAGTTGTACCAAATTAAAATTCACTCCTGAACATGAATTCCTTTGAGTTCCTAGAGAAGGTTTTTCACCAAAAGTGAAATATTTAGCCACTAATCTTCTTATGGCAGCTAAACTCTTAGTAAACTCTTAGTATTTATGTCTGGGCCTCAGTGTGTTCTGTGATTTTTGTTTCTCTGAATTTCTCTAATTGTTAACCATGAATGTAAAGGAGTCTTTTAAAGCACATTTCTGTCATCAAATTCTGCTGGTATATAAGGATGTTTTCCTAGAATGCAATGGCCTGCATGCCGTCTTCGCTGTTGACAATCTGTATTATTATTATCTTATGTTTAAAAAAAACAAAAAAAAAACAATGAAGAGGCCTCAGCCACTTCAAACAGCTGATTGTCACCACTATATGTACCCCAACATAGTTCCTATAAAGAAAACTACAACCCATCCTGCAAAATTCAAGGTGAATTTAAAAATAAATATATTATAACCACTAGAACACAAATGGTGAAAAAATGTTACTGGCCCTTAAGGATATGTTACTAATGGGCCAACCATATTTACATCAGAAATACATTCAAAATTCACAATAAAAAAGTTTCATTTCCGGAAGGAATTTTCCACTTTTAATATGACTATTGGGGTGAGGGTGTAAAGGGATTGCCCGGGATATATATATTATTATTATTATTACTATTTTTTTAAATACCATCCCCTCTCTGCTGGACCTGTGAAGGGAACCATATTTACCTTCTCCCCACTGGTCGGTTCAGGCTCCTTGTCTTCACTGTGCTTCATTCTCCACATGTATACTTCCAGTGTGGAGATTTGAATGACAAAGTGAATTTTTTTATTTCCTAAAAAAAGTATTGCATCAGCATTTAAATGCAGCTATGAGCATCAAGTTTTACCCATTAAGTTTACGAATTTATTTGAATCAAGTAATCTCTTTCAAAGACAAATCAAGTAAATAAATTACAAGGCATTGATGAATCCAACACACAGAAGCATTTTAGCTTCATACAACCTTAAATTTGCATGGAGCTGTAATACCGCACCCACAGAAGTCGATACAACCTTGTGGTATCTCATTATGCATCAGTTTTGATCTGACATGATGCCATATTATAAAGGTATTTTCAACGGGACTGGGAATTCTCCATATTAGAGAGACATCTTACAGTGAAACGCAGCATGCCTATCTCCTTAGAACGATTGCTCTGTTTTGTCAATTTCATGAGGGTAGAATATTTTTTTTTTAAAGAACAGTAACTTTCTCTTTAATAGCTAAATGTATGATTAAAGGGGTTTTCTGGGATTATCATATTCCTGTAAAATATGATTATATGAGATAGGCGGAGATCAGACTCCAGGAGCCTCTGACAAACAGCTGGTTGACAGGGGTTCTGCGAGGTGGACCCTCACCGATCTCTCCTGAGGATAGGTCATCAGTATGATAATCCTAAAAAACTTTTTTAAAGGTTACAAATCCCATAAAACATTTAGATTAGAATTGAAGTGAGGGTAGGAAAGTGCAGTCACCCTACATAAATCATATAAATCTCATATAAAATCAAACAATGTATCACATTGTGTGATATTGTTATGAGCAAGAGGTATTTTTCTACTATCTCATGTTTGACTGATTATTAGCAGTTTTGAGGCAGTTGCATTTGCACTTGATCTCTGGTCAGGACATTTTCTTGCTCAGACTGATTAATTTATTGAGGAGTTTTGACTTCTTTAAATGTTTATGTTTTTTACTTTTATGTTGCTGAGTATTGC
This sequence comes from Rhinella marina, assembly GCA_900303285.1. Taxonomy (NCBI): domain Eukaryota; kingdom Metazoa; phylum Chordata; class Amphibia; order Anura; family Bufonidae; genus Rhinella; species Rhinella marina. The sequence goes on along the minus strand of ONZH01021566.1, from coordinate 24,461 downwards.
AAAAGCACAGTTCATTTGTATCCATGCCTTGCATTCCTAGTATTGTGTTCTAGTCTATTTGTGTGGAGTCTGGGTAGTTTAGGGTCTGTAGGTTTTCTGTCTTTCATTGTTGCCAGCATTGAGATTTGTTGTTAGTTGTTAGTTTTCTGAGTTGGGTTTTTGATTTGTTTGCTTTCTTACTGGGTTTATATTGCAGATTAGGGTCACTTACTGTTGTTATCTATTGTTCTGTTCACTATCGTTTATCTGCTCTCATTAACAGACTACCATACTCTTCATCTATTTGCCATCCTAATTCTGATTATGTCATCTATTAGTGATTTTAGCTCTATGTACTTGCTGCCTGTCAATGTTGATAAATACTTCATAACATTATTGTTGCAACTAGTGTTGAACATATCAAAGAATACTTTGATCAAGAGATCACCCATAATGCAGTGCAGCCAGCCAATCAGCAGATGGGCATTCCCTGTCATGTTACAGTCCTATAAAAATACTAATCCCACCCGGTCTCTGCCATTTTACAGTGACCTGAGCATACGGACAGATATGCCAAGTGATAGGGAGAGTGTTTAACAAAGCTTAAAATGGATAAGCTATTCCATTAGATCTTGATTCTCAAATTGGGGTGAATAAGCTTTCCGTTTTTATTGTTATTGGGGTGCCCACCTTGTTTTTTACATAATAAATTGCCAGAAAAACCAATGAATTAAGCGCTCCAGCACTCCCTGAAGGAAAGGGGCATAATATTAAAGTAAAAAGATATTTCCCTGCTGCCTTATGTTCACCTGTTTACTAGCAATGGGGAAGTGTCTATGTACATGCATTACACCTTTTCAGATAGGTGTGGGAGGTGTGAACCTCTGGGATCCGCTCCCATCTCCATTACGTGACCCCTGAAATGAAGGAGAGCACTCTGTGAAAGAGTGCATTGATCTCTATTCATTGTTATTGGCATACTAAAAATAATAGAGCAAACGTGTTTGCTCGGCTACTTTTGGAAGCCCCTGAGAGGTAAATGAGACTCACTGCTATGGGGCTGCCAGGCTGGGGCTGCCAAATATTTTCATAACCCTTCCCGTCAAACGCCAGCTCATCAATGGAAAAGACCGCTGCATTTACATGCAGCGATTTCCACCACAGTATGGGGAAGAGTAATTGCTAATATCGTTGCTCATCCCCATACAGAATCATTATTTTCTGGCAAGATTGGGATTAGATGGCACAATATGCCACTGGCAAATGATTTTTTAGCCTGCTTAAAAATTGGGATTGCCTGATTAACGAACAGGTTAATCAGCGGCAGTATTACACTGCCAGATCATCGCTAATGAGAACTTCACACGAAAGCTTGTTAGCAATGATCTGTCCGACTATCGCTAGGTCTAATACAGCCCTCACATGCAAGGACAGATGGATATTATTTCTACTAGGCATCCTGGGTTCCTCCCTCATTTTAGCAATGCTTTGTAATGCAATGTATTTGTAAATGTGTCTCTCTTTGGTGAATAGGAACCTGGTTTTGTCTTTTTTTGAGTGCAAGACTAAAACAAGAAAAAATCATTGAGAGTCTAGTGAAAGATTCTCTTCATGCACTGAAAAACTTCTAGACATCACAAAGCCATTGAAAGGACAATTGCAACATCAAATGTACTGCAAATGTCAATGGCTGCAACACAATATAATATACATGGCTTATCAGTCTCAAAAGCTTTCCCAGGTTCTCCTGGGAAAGCCTTGTCTGCAAAGACTCAAAGAAATCACCTCAGGGCTAAGACGTGACAGTCATGTGGCTGTTAAGAGTAAAGTGGGAAATTCTGACTTGCATACTAAATAGTATCTATATTGAAAATCAATAACTGTAAGTTTACTGTATATATCTACCTCCACCGTAAATGTTTTTCAGTAACAAGGACTGTGGATCTTGATAAGAAAATGAAACTACGAGAGGTGCATATTCAAGAGAAAGACAAATCATAAATTAATACTGTATGTGCAGAATAGTCTAAGAATTATGATTGCCTGGGGCCCCATCTCTGGGACCTCCAGCATCACTAGAAAGGAAGTCCGAAGTAATGTGAGGGAAAATACCTTTAAATGTGCCATCACCTCCATATAGTATAGAAACTAACCCATTCACAAGAACGAGACAAATGTACTACAGAAAACAAAGAAAAAAATAAAAAAATAGTCTGTATTAGGGTATGACCACAGGGCGCGGTCGTGATGTGGTCATGATGCAGTTACGGAACACATGCAGCATGTGTTTTTTTCCATGACCATTTATGGGCTGTTGCTTGAACTGTTGTTTGTGGTTCTTTAGCATTCTAATTAACTTCAAATAGTGACACGTGGAAAAATGTGTTAAATATATTGCACGTGGCTGATCAACTGTGTACCCCATGCGGTCGGCAGCCAGAAGTAGGACATGTTTCATGTGCTATCAACCCCACGTAAATCACGTGCAGTCATCACAACTTTGAAAATGCCAAGTCTATCCCAGAAACATATATTCTATTGACTTCTATTGGAAAATGAAATGCTGTGGCTCCTTCCATAACCCCATTACATCATACAGACATATACATCATAGGTGCTGTATTACAACTGCAGTTATATCACCACAGTTTATCCTGGAAATCTGAAATTGAACATGCAGCATTTCCATGTAGCTGAATCAATTGCTCTGGTGGGAACTAATCACCCCAATCTGATCCTGATGATTAGAGATGAGTGAAGTTTTGAAAAATTTGATTCAGAACTTCGTCGAAGTTAGCCAAGAAATTCAATTTGTTACAAATTAATTTGTCACGAATTGCTATAAATCAGGTACGGATGTAGCAGAGTTAACACATACACTTGGTGAGTTATCACATTTAGTAAACACATTATGACTTTAACTCTGCTGCATCTGTATACCCACACCACTCTGCCTTAGGTCCCATTCACACGACCGTATAAATGGATCCGCATCCGTTCTGCAATTTTGCGAAATGGGTGCGGACCCATTCATTTCAATGGGGCCGCAAAAGATGCGGATAGCACACTGTGTGCTGCCTGCATCCGTTTTTCCGTTCCGCTGGCGCCGCAAAAAATATGGAGCATGTCCTATTCTTGTCTGCAAGCACGGACAAGAATAGGCATTCTCTATATAGCGCTAGCCATGTGCGGTCCACAAATTGCGGAACGCACATGGCCTGTATCCGTGTTTTGCGGATCCGCAATTTGTGGACCGCAAAACACATACGGTCGTGTGAATGTGGCCTTAGGGTTCATTCAGACAGCCGTATGCTGTCCGCAAAAATACGGATCTGTTTTTTTGCGGACAGTTTAGCATGTCCGCAAAAAAACGGATTGCTTTCCGTATTTTTGCGGACCCATAGACTTCAATGGGGCCACGTCCTGATTTTCACTCACAAGTATAGGACATGTTTCAGTGTTTTTGCGGAGCTGTGGAAGGGAAAAAAGGGCCCCATAGAAGTGAATGTGGCAGCATCTAATCCGCAAAAAAACGGATCCGTATTTTTGCGGATAGCAAACGGCCGTCTGAATGAGCCCTTAGGGTACAGCCACATGGAGCGGCTGTGCTGCAGGCAGGTTGCAGCTATGCTTTGGTGAAGAACCACGTGGCCAATTAGCCCGCAGCTGCCTTTCATTTAATAATGAAGACTCCACTGTATAGTGAGTCATCATTGTATATGGCCATGCGGCACCTTTAAACAGAGGCTATGGGGTTTGGCTGGTTAGTTGGGAGCACAATATGCACATTATTGCTAGAGTTGAGCGAACGTGCTCGTAACGAGCACTGTACTGCTCGGATGCCCTGCGCTTGCATGGGCACAGGCATCCGGATCCGTTGGGTGAGGAGGACGTATCCGAATGGCTGCGCCCATGCGAACGCAGGGGATCCGAGCAGTACAGTGCTCGTTACGAGCACGTTCGCTCAACTCTAATTATTGCTGTTCTAGTCTGCAATCTCCTGCAGGTTATTTGACATTAAACACAGAATATTATTTAGCTCTGACACACCCACTTCTACAAACCCAACTCTCTCCTGCCCAACAGGTGTAAGCCCTTCTTCTGCCATCTGCTTGTCCTCCTTTTCCACATCATCTAATATCGAGGGATGATGTGGAAATTTCCCGGTGGGCCGATGCTCCTCACAGCCGGCCAGTGGAAGTTTTTGGGGGTGTATTTTGTGCTGCTGGCAGTATTTTGTGGACTGTGGTATTTGGCTCTGTTAGGGTGGTATAATGTGCCACAATATGGCCCTGCCTTCCATCAATTTGGACCCAACTACAAAACGGGGCCACTTTTAGTACTTTTTCCAGGGCCACTTTAAGTTCCCAGTCCACCCCTGTCGAGGAGGATATGTAATCAGGAACATCCAGCTCCTCCTCTCTCTGCATCTTGCTGACTTTTCCAGGGCATGGAGACTTTGAAGGATGATTTGGAAGTAAAGCCAGCAAAAGATGAGGATGGTCATTATTAACACCTGGGGTGCAGACTGGATGGTATTGGTTGGCATGCTGGCACCAGAATAATAAAGGTTTCCATCTTATTGGTGTTGAATTACACATCTAAGTTTATGGCTGATGTAGGACTAAGTAAAAGTAGGAATGGATAAAAAAAACTGAAGCAGAATAAGTCTCCCTGCACTCTCCTTACACTCTCTCTGCACTGTCGCTCTCTAATATTCTTTTATTAATCATTTTCAGAGCTTGCCATGTCTCTCCCTATGCTCAGCTCATAAGACAATGACAGAGACAGCTAAGGATGAGGGTTTTATAGTGCTGTGACATCACAGAGGATGGCTTTCTGCTGATTGGCTGACTGCACGGCATTATGGGTGATCTCCCATTCCTGGGCTTCTTACTTTTACTTTGTAACATGTGCAGCCGCCATTTTAGGAGAAACTGATTCATTACCACAAATCGCAAGGAAATACGGATTAATTGCGAATCGAAGTTTTCCTAAACTTTGGACCAAATTCTGTTTTGAATGTTTTGCTCAACACTACTGAGGATTTAGTATGTAGTTAGTGTTTTCTCTCTCTTTATTACTTTGAGCCACTGAAATCACATAAAATAGAAACAACTACAATAGCTTTTTTAAGCTTAATTAAAGAAAATTCATCATGTGTCAGAAGCAAAGTTACCTAAGCAATTTAAGTCTAGTGGGTGCAATAAGGCACAGTTCCTGTCTTAGTAAAACTTCTAGCTGCTCACCTCTTGTTTTTATGTCCTTCTCTGCAAACAATTGTGTTTCCTCTGCTTTTCACCTCCTTGTGACATGCCATTTGACATTCCAAAGCTGAAGTTGTGCAGTGTCTCAATGGTTTCTAAACTAGATTTCTTAGTGTGCGCCACAGTGCTTGGTGGAAGGGATCATGCTCCATGTTCCTCTCAATTATCTGCTATCTTTATTGAACAATATGGCAAGGTCTCTTCTTCACTCTGTGCATGCATGGACCCAGCTAATGAATGCTGGTTTGGTGCACATTGCACACAACACAAAGCACCAACCTGAAATGGGAAATCACTGGTAATGTGTTGTTGACGGGGCATGAATTATGAGCCTGGAGAACTTGTGACCGGTGGATGTGATGTCACCGCTACTGGATCACATGGTTTTCAAGTCTCTCAAGACTTCAGTGATAAAAAATTTCACCTCGCCATACAGCATTAAAACAAAGTTTTGAGTGAATCGGCTTCGGATCTTGGATCGGAAGCTCGATCGGCTCAACACTACCACTGATTATTATTCTCCTTTGAGTCAATTGACCCCCTCTTTTACTGTACCACTGCTGGTTAACCCTCCAAGTCCCTTTGTACCCCCACAACTTCCATTTTACCACCTCAACACTGTGTAACCTTACAAGCACCACATCTCCCAACTATCCAAGATACAGTGGGACAGCTCAGGATTTTCCACACTTTCCTGGAAAGGCTGCTTCAAGACTCAAATTTAACACTATCTGCACATTCAGGGTGCAGATGCAATGGGAATGGAGCAAGGAACTGTCAGCTCACTGCTCCACCATTCATGCTGCAGAGATCTCAAGGTCGCCTGCTGCAGACTTCACAACCAGAAAGGGCCTACATTGTGAGCTGAGTTTGTCATGGGAACAGAGTTATGTCAGCATTAATTTTAAAGGCACTAAGGTTATATTATACTCAGTGGGGCACTAAGGGGCATCATTATGTGAGGGAAAGTGCTAAAGATGGATCATAGTCTATTAATGGCACTAAGGTGGCATCCTTACTATGTGTCGGCACAATGGGGACTGAACATATATGGATAGGGATTGGGTCGGGTTAGAGGCATCTGACGCTAAGCGTGCTACTGGAGTTGTCACTGTTTACATTCTTCACTGCTAAACCAGCACAACCACACCAATACAACCCTCCTAGCACCACTATACCCACAGTACTTCTACTCTACCACTGCACTACCACTGGTTAACCCTTCTATTACGTCCACTGGGTTACTGTTATTTAACTCTTTTATCCATCACACAATTTATTAAAGATATTTTAACTGATGGCCTATGATTTAGATAGGGAATCCATATCTGATTGGTGGGGGTCTTAATTCCGGAACCCTCTCCGATCAGCTGTTTGGAAAAACACCGATGCTCACCGCAGCCTTCTTGTTGCTTTGCCAGGGCCACGTGATGCCATGTCCATCAGTCACATGGCATAGGTGCAGCTCAGTCCCATAAAAATGAATGGGGCTGAGCTATCATTCCAAGCACAGCCACTGTACAATATATATCACTGTGGTTTGGGTCACTGGGCGAACACTGCGGTGCTTCTGCGAGCACTGATGTCTTCTCAAACAGCAGCTCGGCGGGGGCAGGGGAGGACTGGCCATAGACCCTACAGGGAAATTTAGTCCAATACCCATGGGGCCACTCATGCTCTCTTGATGGCCGCAGGCTAGGTACATAATGATCTGATGCTCAATGGCCGCAGGTGCCCTCCTGAACTCAACTGTATTATCGTCCTCACGTGATACAGTTGAATACTACGGTTGGGGCAGCAGTATTTTGTGCTGTCCTTTGTATTTGGTTCTGCTGTGCAGTATTCTGTGCTGCACTACAGTATTGCAGACCCCTCCAAGTTTGACTGTCCCGCCTACTTTTTTTGGCCCGTCTTCTGTCAGTTTGAACCTACCTACAACACTTTAAGTTCCCAATCTGCCTTTGGTTGGGGGTTGTGGGTGTTTTACCCCACAATCAGATACTGATGACCTATCCTAAGAATAGGTCATCAGTTAAAGAATCTCAGAAAACCCCTTTAACTATTCTTTCTTTAAAAAATATCTGTATAACCCAATGTATATCATAAAATGCTATAGATGCTGTATTACAGAACTGTATTATGCTCTGGTACATATGTGAAGCCTTAGGATATAACTTAAAACTGTCACATTTTCTGATAGAAAATGCGCCAACCACTTGAATCTTTGGCAGTCCACGATGTCTGGCATCTCTCTGCTCCTACCTACATGATCACAGCTGCCAGAGTAGTGTTAGACCTGTCCAATCCATGCTAGGGCTGTGGACTCACATTCACCTAAAGCCCCCTCTGCCTGTTGAGTGCATGCTGTCTGTCTCTTAAAGGTCAATGTGCGCATCATAAACTGCTGTAGCCTAATGCACGCCTTGCCAGGTTATTTAGTGCGCTTTTCCCCAGTGAGAAGATATCTATGCATCAGGGACTCTAGCTTTCTATTCCTTGCTAAGGTGTGCTGTTATTCTGTTCTGATTTCACCGTGGTTGACCTCTGCTTATTTACCAGATTTGACCCTCAACTGTCTGACTTAACTTCTGCCTGACCCCATATTGACCCATTGCTGCTGCTGCCTGCCCTGACTTTTGGACTGTTAACCAAATTGAGCATACTCTGCCTGCCCTGATCTTGGCTTGTCCACTGACTACGATTTTGCCTTTCCCCTTGCTGCTACGCACAAGTGTCTTTTGACTCGCCTTGATCAGGTATCATCAAACAAAAACTACTCTAAGACACAGCAGCCTTGTGGTTCCCCTGCAGCGAAGTCCAGATCCCTTTCCATTGGTTAAAGGGTGGAAATCAGGGAACCATTCTTAGAAGTAACCCCAAGCCAAATCACTATTCAGTGATATTGTGGGTCCATATCCGTTTTGTGACACCACCCCAGTCCAACATTCATGATTTAGTATAGAGTTTGTGTTTTATTTCCTCTTAATTACTTGGAAGCCCTGAAATTACACAAAATTGAAACAACTAAAATGATAAAGCTGTATTTAAATTTAATGAAAGCAAAATCAGTATGTTTCAGAATAAAAGTTACCGAAGTATCTTAAATCCAGCGGGTGTTATAAGGCACAGTTCAAGTCTCAGAGAAGCTTCTACTGACTGTCTTCTTATTCTTGTGTTTCTTTATGCTGGAAATTATGTTTCCTTTGTTATTTGACTCCTTATCCTGCACCAGGTGTTGACATTGCAGTACTGAAGTAGAGGAGTGTAAGAGAAGGTTTGAAACCAAAATTACATTTCAATGTGGGCTCTTTGCTGTTCTGTGCCAGAAAGCAGACTGTGATTTCCTTTCAAATCTCTGGTATCTTTGTTGCAGAAGAGAACTCTGTGCATTCATGGACCTAGCTACTGTATGCTTGTTCAGCACATGCACATTGCAGACAGAACCAACCCGATATGGGTCATCACTGGTGATGTGCTGTCGAGAAGGCATGGATTAGGAGAACATTTGACTGGTTCATTTGACATCATTCCTATCAGATAAGATGACTGTAGTTAAAAATTATGAATTATCCAGCGTTCACCTATAAAAAATGTTCCAGATATCATGACTTCAATTCTAAAGTCGAGTCAAATGGCTTGCATCTTTGCACAATCGTGCAGCAATACAAAAAATCTATGTCTGCTCTGAGAGCTATGCAGTATCATCTCAATATTGACATGTCCAAGAGACATCAGATCTGAAAAATGAAAGGCACTCAAAGTCAATATCGGGGCCAAAATGACGTGTGAGAGGGGAATGTAATAATTCAGTTGTTCAAGCAGCATATGCTGCTTCATGCAGTCCCTTCACATCCTGATAATACAATCTCTGCAAGTCTTGATCTTGTAGGACATTGCGGTATGTAGTAAAATGGAGGTCTGTGACATTCATACCTCCCTAAAACATGATCCCATTCTTGGCACCAATAGTCTAATCTATTTCTTCTCCTTCTCCTCTTGCAGGTCACAGGCTACATTTTATTTTCCAACACCTTTTAGTTCAGCAAGCATCGCCTTATAAAACTGGTCATTGTTATTGATGCGTAGCATCTTGGAGCTCATTATTCTGATGAAGGTTAAGCATTGCTCCCAAAATGCCATCTTTGAGCCGTCCACCAGAAATGGCTTTAGTGGGTACCCCAGCTCATTGCCAATGTAGCTGTGGGAGATGTAGTAGCAGGTGAAGATTGCCATTTTAAACTGTTCCATGTTTTCTATCTCTGGGGAGATGAGGTCCCGGCATAGCATGTAGAGGAAGACTACGCTTCCTGAGCTCAGGAAACTGACACGTTGGTAGCCAGCAATAAGGAGATAGATGTCAATGTTTTTTAGCCATTTTATAGGCTGTGCAGCGGAAAGATTGAGCTTAGGACATCTCTGATGTAAAAAGAGCCCGAGACACCTAAGGAGCTCATTGGGCGGGGAGTATGGCACATGACGTCTCTGAGATGAGGATTGTGAAGGGTCAATTTGACACCGCTTGGCTGGTAATTCAGGGCAGGGTTGGTGTCTCTTCCTAGTTTTCTTAGGTTCAGTGTCTGCCATTTTTAGTCACTTAAACTCCCTTCAAAGAAAAAAATCCAGTTTACACATTACAACACTCACAAGCTGATACATTAGAGACAATCAGATACCAGGTAAGGGTTCCGGCCGTGCCTGAATTGTGGCCCACAAACAGCGGGTCCAAAATATACTGGCATCGGCCGTGTGTACACCATTTCACAGTCACGGTCAGATTCGGCCACACATTTGGTTAGGTCCCTAATGCACAGCACGGTTGGCACACGTTTGTGTGCATGAGCTCTAAGTATCTAGTCACATGACATACACAGCGCAAATCATCCCATGAAAATCACTGAGACCACTATATAACTAGATGGACTTTCCACGTCTGTGAGGTCTCAGCACTGGTAATATCCATCATGTGAAGGATCCGTCTATGAGTCATAGTTTCAAGTATAAATTAATGAATTATTTCCATCTGGTCATTCATGGCATTTCCACATGATATGCACTAAATTAGATGATGGACCCACTAGTAGCACCAGCACCAATTCAAGAACAGGGCCACAGTGAATAGAGACATAGCTATGCATGAACAACTATCTCCACTTGATTCTATGGGAGCTCTGATGTTGGGTTTGGCTAATTTAGCAGTTGCATTGCAGTAGAAGTCTAGCTAGGATCGCATCAAAACCTCATTAACAGGATCATAAGGTTTTGTGAGGCGGCAATAAAACGCCTTTAGTTTATATATTTCAAATTCGAATTGCATATCCAATTATCACATTGCCAAACCACAGCAAATTACAGTAAAACTGCATCTCAACCTTTATGTGTGAATACATGCTGAGTGTTTACTCTAAGAGGTCTGTCCTGGTTATGTGAAAGGTACATATGAGTTTGAGCAATGTGTCCATCACATGACCGGGACAGATTTTTATCTTCTGGCATTAGTAAGGTTCTATTGCATGACAGCAAGCAGAGATCTTCAACAAATGCAAGGAATTGATGCAGAATATATGTCGAAAAATTATAAAAATGTTTTAACATAGATAAGAAATATCTTTCATTTGCTGAAACTATAACCCTACGTCACTAGAGAAGTATAAACCAGCTAATTCTAGAAATGCTTATACAATAATCGAGAATGGTCTGGTTGTCATAGTAACATCACCTTGTTACCTGTGAATGTTCAATGGTTTACCACAGTTGCTAGGTTTAGTGTAGATAAATTTCACTTTCATGTAACAAGTTAGCTTCCAACAGTCCAGGGAAATGCACAGGAAGGGACAGGGAACGAATGGTGGCGTTTGTGGAAATTTACTCCAAAGTAAGAAATTTCTGGTAGATTTTTGGGCATTTTGATGGCCCAAATTATGTTTGTTACGATTATAGAATTCAGCAGCCACATCATCAACAACCTAATACACTGAAATTATTGGGCCAAAATAGTAGAGTTCTAAGACCTTAGAGACCGTGGCTGTAGGTCAGCAGTGTGCAGTCGTATGATATTTGCCTACAGTCACTGATTGTGCAAAAGTCATCCAAAACAAGGAAAAGCGGCAAGCTCTCCAAACAGGCTGCTTTTAGCCGCCACTAGGGGTAGCTAATTGCTCCCATTCCAGTGAATAGGAGCTGTATTAAGGCAGAAACTGACTTAAATTATATTGCCAATCTACACTAGTTCATACCTTTGCTTTATGACGCTGCTAGAAAGATGCGCCAGATGTATTAAGAGTCTCTTTAAAAAATTGGCATATTTACTACAAAGCATTTCATATTAAAACTAGTGGATGAAACCCAATGAATGACTCCTATATCTACTTCTATATTTGGGTATATTACACGTATTATACTTTACCTGATCCACTCCAGGGATCCCGTTAATCTGAGCAAGCAGAAGAATTTTAGTAAATTTCCTTCCTGTAATATCGCAGGAATCACGCACTAGGTAAATGTTCACTTCACCTATAAAATATGAAGTGTGAGGAGAACCTGTGTGTAATTCAAGTGTTCTAGCTGTCAGTGTTCTAGAACCTGATACATAACAACAGAGAACAGATGGTTACTATGGTGACATCACCGCTTGTAGTTACTGCAACTTTATTTCTTAAAGAGATACTATCATTATTAAAGAGGTTCTCCAGGAAATATATAATGAGAATACTGAATTGTATTTTATTATAAATAAACTCTTAAATGTCTTTAACTCCTTCTACCCCAGGCCAGTTTTCACTTTCCTGACCAGGCCATTTTTTTTACAAATCTAACATATGTCACTATCTGGTAATAACTTTGGAACACTTTTACTTATCCAAGCCATTCTGAGACTGTTTTATTGTGACACATTGTACTTCATGACAGCAGCACAAAAAATAAAAATTTACCAGAAATTTTGCAATTTTTAAAATGTTAATTTCTGTACTTTTCAGCCAGATAGTGATAACTCATAAAATATTTATTACTTTACATTTCCCATATGTCTACTTTATGTTGGCATCCTTTTGTAAATATCACTTTATTGTTTTTGGATGTTAGATGGAGTAAAATGTTAGATGCAATATTTAAAATGTTTAAGAAATTTTTCCAAATACGGACCACAAGAATCTTTTTGCAGATTTTCCATTTTAAACCATTTTTCCTGTAAGGCAGCAAGGGTTAACAGCAAAGCAAGCCTGTCTGCCCCATGGGCTGATTTTAATTAGTGTAAGTATAAAGCTGTAGCCTGCTCTCCCTGCACTCACTTGAAGCCTTTTGGCACCAGGAGAGGTATAGAGTGGGCTCAGCATGCATGTTGGTACCTGCATTCACTGGATTTAATGGAGGCCATTTTTGGCACCAAAAATGATAAAAATCAGAATGGACCAAGCATGCATATGGAACCTTCACTCCCTGAATTTTATGGTGGCTGTTACGGCACATAGCAGGTAGCATTTAGGCTAGGGCTACACGGCGACACTCGTTGCTGCCAGGATCGCTGAGTAAAGGGCATTCCATAGAAATGAATGGGATTGCCGCGGCAGTCGCAAGAAATCCAACCGTGTTGGATTCATCTTTATGGGCTCCCCGCTACTCAGCGATCCTGGCCGCGACGGGTTTCACACGACCAGTGTCGCCATGTAGCCCTAGCCTTAGTGTTAGGTTCCTGTCTTACAGAGATCACCTTGATGTTTGGCAGACAGGCCCAAATAAGTTTGTACAAAATATTTGCCAAGAATCTCAAAATTACTAAATAATTTTTGTACTTTGGTTTGTACTTTGTACTTTTTGTAAAATGGCATTTTTGTACTTTGGTTTGCAAAGTGCTGTTGCATTGTATTTTTTTTCCCTTTCAATATGTATTACCCCGATTCTGCAGTTTACAGAAACATATGTGGTAGACTACTGTAAGGGCACATGGCAGAGCGCAGAAGGAAAGGAGCAACAGATTTTTGTGTTTTTGTTTTTTTATTCCCTGGCTTTTTGGAACCATAATTTTGTTGTATTATTCACATAGCCATGTAAGGTCTTGTTTTTTGCATAAGATATAGCAGGAAGCTGTAAAAAAAATCCAAATAGGATGGAAACGTAAAAAAAATTGTATGATTTTATTTTTTCTTTCACTTTTCTTGCGTAATCTCCATAAGGCCCCATTCACACGACCGTATGTTCATTTCCGTATCTTATCCGCATTTTTGCGGATAAGATGCGGAACCATACGGACCCATTCATTTTTCCATAGGAGAAAAAAAATGCGGAATGCACACCGTGTGCATTCCGCATCCGTATATTACGGAAGTTCTCCCGCAAAAAAAGGAAACATGTCCTATACATATCCTAAAAGGAAACACGTCCGTAGCCCCATTAAAGTCAATGGGTCCGCAAAATTACGGAACACTACGGAAGACTTTCCATATGTCTTCCGTTCCGTTTTTATACGGACACGGAATACATACGGTCGTGTGAATGGGGCCTTAGTATGAGTTCCATTATTGACAACGCAGTCCAGTGCACATCTTGTCAAATGTATGCAGTCCTGGAACAGCCGTTTGAGGGTACATGTCTTTGTTCAAAATGTGAGCAAGTTGTCCATTTGGAATCGCACATTGTGTATCTAACTGGGTGAGTTTTAACACTGAGAAGTGTTGACAATTTGGAAAAAAGTTTGCTGCTCACTGAGCAAGCGCTCTATGGAGTAGATGTGGGGAGGGTGGTAGTGAGGAGGCTCAGGAAACTGAGGTAGGTTAGCTGGGTATCAGAAAGCCCCAGCAACCTTGCAAGGCTGGCAGATGAGGGGGATGTCAGTTGAGGGAGAGCATTGCTGCAGCCAGACACTTCCTCTGTCAGGGGGATGTCACCTCCAGTAAGCAGGGGACCAGGAGAGCAGGGCAGGCCAGATAGGTGCTGGTAGTGGGAGACTCAATTATTAGGGGTACAGATAAGGCGATCTGTCACCACGATCGGGATCGTCAAACGGTCCTGGCACTCAAGTTCGACGTATTTCACATCGGGTTGATAGATTGATAGGAGGGGCTGGAGAATATCCAGCTGTCATGGTCCACATTAGAACCAATGACAAAGTAAGAGGTTTTATGAAATGTCCTCAAAAATGATTTTAGGGATTTAGGTCACAAGCTCAGGGCAAGGACCTCAAAGGCAGTATTTTCTGGGCTCTGTTTTTGAACCCTTTTTGAATATTGACGACATGTTGGCTATGCGCCAGCCCTCTGATACGCTCCCTGTCAATATAGAGTCCTTGAAATAAGGGTCTGTCTATGACATTACTTAATTCTCTTAGGATATGTGGGTGAATGCCATCTGTCTATTTTATATTTTTAAGACGCCGCTGTACTTCTTCCTGGGTCAGACAGGTCACTTTTAATGGGGAATTTACTTTTATATTCTGCATTTTATCTGACAGTTTATTTTCCTTAGTGAATACAGTGGAGAAAAAAACATTTAATAGCTTTGCTTTCTCCTCATCGCTCTCTGCAACTCCCACCTCCGACACCTGCAGGTTTATACTTTTTACCATTTATATAATTGAAGAACATTTTAGGGTTAGTTTTACTCTCATTGGTAATGAATCTCTTTGTCTCCAGTTTGGCTGTTTTATTTGTCTTTTACCTATTCTATTTTTCGACTCCACCACTGAACTACCACTGGTTAACCTGTCTAGTACTTCCATTGGTTTACTGTTATTTAACTCTTTTATCCATGACACAATTTATTCAAGGAGTCTTCCAAAATAACTGATGGCCTATAATATAGATAAGACATCAGTATCTGATTGCTGGGGGTCCAAATTCCGGAAACCCCACCGATCAGCTGTTTGGAAAGGCACCAACGCTCACAGTAGTGCTGCAGCTTTCTTGCAGCTTTGCCTGGGCCATGTGACGCCATGTTCATCAGTCACACAGCGTAGGTGCAGCTCAGTCCCATGAAAGTGAATGGGGCTGAGCTATCATTCCTAGCACAGCCGCCATACAATGGCACTGTAGTTGGGTTTGCTAAGTGAACTCTTCTGAGCACTGGTGTCTTCTCAAACAGCTGACCGACTAGAGTGTTTACCCTTTTTCCCACTCTACCTCCTGTATAATATGTGCCCAGTGCATAGTATGTGAACATCTCAGTACTAAATGTGCTGCACAGCCTCCATGCTTTGCCATACATGTTGTGTGTACAGTACACATTAAAAAGTATGATGGATCATGTCACCATTTTTTCAGTGGGATTTGTATGGAATCTGACAGGGAAAAAGTGTGCATAAAATTTTAGGGATAGGGAGGCACAGAGGCCGCTTCATGTACCTTTATAGAAGCCCAG
The DNA here is from genome assembly GCA_900303285.1 of Rhinella marina. Taxonomy (NCBI): domain Eukaryota; kingdom Metazoa; phylum Chordata; class Amphibia; order Anura; family Bufonidae; genus Rhinella; species Rhinella marina. The sequence goes on along the minus strand of ONZH01021566.1, from coordinate 8,868 downwards.
TTACAGCTCCATATGAAATAGAGCCATGATAATGTGTCCTAAGGTTTATATTTTGTGAACATCCTGTGGCTTGTATTGTGTTGGCACTGACATCAGTAGTTACTATTACCTGTACATTCGTAGAGTGAGCAGATATGGTGACATGATAACAATCTGTAGCCATATTACTGGGGTAATATAAGGGTCACTTGCCCTTCATCTCAGCAGGATTTTCAGATAACCTCCACATACAGTAGATACCACCCCAGTCACAAGTATGAGACACGTGCTTCAGAAATACAAGAGAAAAAAATATCTGTATAACCCAATATATATCATAAAGTGCTATAGATGCTGTATTACAGAACTGTATTACGGTATGCTGTTGTACGTATGTGAAGCCTTAGGATATGACTTACAGGTGCAGTTATACCATCACATTTTCTGATAGAAATCTGAAGTAAATCATGTAGAATTTCCATCTAGCTGTAGGGTGGGCCCGAACCACTTGGATCATTGTCAGTCAGCACTTTCTGGCATCTCTCTGCTCATACCCAGTGATCACAGCTGCCAGAGAAGTGTCATACATGTCAAATCCATGCTAGGGTTGTGGACTCACATTCACCTGAAGCCCTCTCTTCTTGTAGAGTGCACGCTCTCTGTCTCTTAAAGGGCCAATGTGCGCATCATAAACTGCCCTCACCTAATGCAAGCCTTGCCAGGTTATTTCATGCACTTTTCCCAGTGAGAAGGCACCTAAGCAGAAGGTCCTTTAGCTTTCTCTTCCTTGCTAAGGTGCACTGTTATTCTGTTCTGATTTCTTGTGGTTGACCTCTGCTTGTTGACCCTCAACTGCCTGATTTAACTTCTGCCTGACCCCCATATTGACCTATTGCTGCTGTTGCCTTTTCTGACTTTTGGACTGTTAATCAGATTGAGCATACTCTGCCTGCCCCTGATCTTGGCTTGGGCTTGACCCACCTTGATCAGCTATCATCAAACAGAAACTACGGTATTTTTCACTTTTTAAGATGCACTTTCTTTTCCCCAAAAAGTATGGGGGAAAATGGCCATGCGTCTTATGAAGCGCATACTAGTGAACGCTTCCATTATGGAAGCGCTCACTAGTATGTAATAGGTGCCGGGAGCAGGGAAACATACTCACCCTCCTGCGCTACAGCTCCGCTCCTAGTCCTGCGCTCCTCTGTCTTCTACTGCCGGCGCTGCACTGTCCTGACCTCATACAGCGTCAGGACGTAGTGAGTGCACTCTGATGGGACTGATGGGCTGATCTGAGGTCTGATGGGGGCAGAGTGGGCTGAAATGGGTGCACAGTGGGCTGATCTGAGGTCTGATGGGGGAACAGTGGGCTGATATGGGGGCTGATGGGCTGATATGAGGTCTGCTAGGGGCAGAGTGGGCTGATATGGGGGCACAGTGGGCTGATATGGGGGCTGATGGGCTGATCTTTGGTCTGATGGGGGCAGAGTGGGCGGATATGGGGGCTGATTGGGGCTGAGTGGGCTGATCTGAGGTCTGATAGGGGCTGAGTCGGCTGAGCTGAGGTCTGATGAGGGCTGGGTGGGCTGATATGGGGACTGAATGGGCTGATTTGAGGTCTGATGGGGGCTGAGTGGGCTGATCTGAGGTCTGATGGGAGTCTGAAAGGGCTGATCTGAGGTCTGATGGGGGTCTGACATGGAGGGCTGATATGGGTTTCAGTTATGTCCTGAAATTTATGGGGGGTCTGATATGAGGTCTGATGAAAAATATTTTTTCTGGGGTGCGTCTTATCATCGGGTGTGTCTTATAAAGTGAAAAATACGGTACTCTAAGACACGGCAGCCTAGTGGTTCCCCTGCAGCGAAGTCCAGATCCCTGTCCAAAGGGTGGAAATCAGGGAACCATTTGTTAAAGGGTAGAAATCAGGCAACCACTCTTAGAAGTAACCCCAAACCAAATATTTTCAATGATACTGTGGGTCATTCGTGACATTCATACCTCCCTAAAACATGATTCCAAGATTTTACATTCTTGCCACTAATAATCCAATCTATTTCTTCCCATTCTTGCAGGTCACAGGCTATATTTTATTTTCCAACAGCTTTTAGTTCAGCGAGCATCGCCTTAAAAAACTGGTCGTTGTTATTGATGCGTAGCATCTTGGAGCTCATTATTCTGATGAAGGTTAAGCATTGCTCCCAAAAGGTCTTCTTTGAGCCGTCCACCAGGAATGGCTTTAGTGGGTACCCCAGTTTGTTGCCAATGTAGCTGTGGGAGATGTAGTAGCAGGTGAAGAGTGCCATTTTAAACTGTTTCATGCTTTCTATATCTGGGGAGATAAGGTCCCACCACAGCATGTAGAGGATGACCACGCTTCCTGAGTTCAGGAAACTTACACGTTGGTAGCCAGCAATAAGGAGATTAAGACAATGAGATACCAGGTAAGGATTCATTACTCTCGAACATGTGCTGGCCAAGCCTGAATTGTGGCCTGCAAACAGTGGGTCCACAATATACAGGTACCAGCAGTGTGCACACCATTTCAAGGATGCGGACCCATTCAAATTGAATGGATCTGCATCTGTCAGCAGCCGTCACACATATGGTGCATGTGCATTGGGGACCGCAAATTGTGATCCCCAATGCACAGCACGGCTGGCACATGTTTGTGTGCATGAGCCCTAAGGCAGCACTATTCTTCCCATCAAAATCATGGAGATCACAATACAACTAGATGGACCTTCCACATCAGTGAGGTCTCGGGCACTGGTAGTATCCATCATGTGAAGGATCCGTCTATGAGTCATAGTTTCTAGTATAAATGAATGGAATATTTCCATCTGGTCATTCATGGCATTTCCACAGGATATGCTCTAAATTTCCAAGAGATGATCGACCCACTAGTAGCACCAGCACCAATTTCAAAAACCGGGCCCCATCTTGCAGCTACAGTGAATAGAGACATAGCTATGCATGAACGACTATCACCACTTGGTTCTATGGGAGCTCTGAAGTGTGTTTGGCTAATTTAGCAGTCGCATTGCCGTTGAAGTCTAGCTAGGATCGCATCAAAACCTCATTAACAGGAGCATATGATTTTGTGAGGCGGCAATAAAACGCCTTTAGTTTATATGTTTCAAATTCAAATTGCATATCCAATTATCACATTGCCAAACCACAGCAAATTACAGTAAAACTGCACCTCAACTTCTATGTGTGAATACCCACTGATTGTGTACTCCGAGGGGTCTGTCCTGGTCATGTGATAGGTACATATGAGTTCGAGCAATGTGTCCATCAGATGACCAGGACAGATTTTGATCCACTGGCATTAGTAAGGTTCTATTTCATGACAGCAAGCAGAGATCTTCAACAAATACAAAGAGTTGAGGCAGAATGTATTTGAAAAAAATTGTAAAAATGTTTTAATATAGATAAGAAATGTCTTTCATTTGCTGTAACTATGTATAACCCTATGTCACCAGAGACATACAGTATAAACTCTATAGATAATTCTAGAAGTGCTTATACAATAATCGTGAATGGTCTTGTTTTCATAGTAACACCACCTTGTTACCTGTGGTTTTTAAATTGTGAATGTTCAATGGTTTACTACAGTTGCTAGGTTTTAGTGTAGCTAAATTTTACTTTCATGTAACAAGTTAGCTGCCAACAGTTCCGGGAAATGCACAGGAAGTGGCAGAGCCAACCACAAATGGTAGGTTTTGTGAAAATTTACTCCAAAGTAAGAAATATCTGTGCATTTTAAATTTCTGTGCATTTTGATGGCCCAACTTATGTTGGTGACTATGTAACTATCATAGAATTCACTGGCCGCATCAACTAAAACATCAAACAACCTAATAGGAGCTGTATTATGCCAGAAACTGACTTAAACTATATTGCCAATTTACACTAGTTCATAGCTTTGCTTTATGGCGCTGCTAGAAAGGTGCACCAGATTTATTAAGGGTCTCTTAATAAATTTGGCGTATCTGACTACAAAGCATTTCATATTAAAACTAGTGGATGAAACCCAATGAATGACTCCTATATCTACTTCTATATTTGGGTATATTACATATATTATACTCTACCTGATCCACTCCAGGGATCCCGTTAATCTGAGCAAGCAGAAGAATTTTAGTAAATTTCCTTCCTGTAATATCGCAGGAATCACGCGCTAGGTAAATGTTCAGTTCACCTATAAAGTATGAAGTGTGAGGAGAACCTGTGTGTAATTCAAGTGTTCTAGCTGTCAGTGTTCTAGAACCTGATACATAACAACAGAAAGCAAATGGTTACTATGGTGACATCACCGCTTGTAGCTACTGCAACTTTATTTCTTAAAGAGATACTATCATTATTAAAGAGGTTCTCCAGGAAATATATAATGAGAATACTGAATTTTATTTTATTATAAACTAGCAGAAGGACCCGGCTTCGCCTGGGTATATTTCGTCTATTTTCAAGTTGATTTTTAACTTCATTTTTTCAATCCCCATTGGCTGCGGAGTGGGAGGGGGCGTGATCTGACCGGGTCGGGGGTGTGGTTTAGCGGGGCTTTGGAGGGGGTTGCTTTTAAGTCCTTCTTTTGAAGTTGGCCTGAATTAAAGGTCGATACCATGGTAATTTATGAGGACACGCAATAGGTAGCAGAGGAAGAAAACATCCTTTCGCACGGGTATATTTAATCTATTTCATTTAGTGTTTCTGGTTGTTGTTGCAGAAAAAAAGTCAACCTGATTGCTGGCATAAAAAAGTCGCAAACCTGGTTCTTGTGACTTTTTAGTTGCCATTGCGACAAGCCCTCTCCACCCTTTAAGGCCAAGTTCATACTTCAGTTATCAGTTATTTGGTCAGTTATTGCGAGCCAAAACTGGGAGTAAAGCCTACACAGAGATCAGGTATAATGTAAAGAATTGCACCTATTCTGTGTTTTTGACCCACACCTGGTTTTAGCTCACAATAGCTGATTGAAATAACTGATCAAATAAGTGAAGTGTGAACTGAGCCAAAGCCACCCACCCCACTCTGTATCAGTCTATGTGTAATGGACTGTATATATACAGTGGGGAATAGAAATATTTGATACACTGGCGATTTTGCAAATTTTCCCACCTACAAAGAATGGAGAGGCCTGTAATTTTTATCGTAGGTAAACTTCAGGGTACACTTCAACTAAAAATAACTGAAAATCACATCGTATGATTTTTTAAATAATTAATAAGCATTTTATTGCATGAAATAAGTAATACAATAGAAAAACAGAACTTAATTTTGGTACAGAAACCTTTGTTTGCAATTACAGAGGTCAGATGTTTCCTGTAGTTCTCAAGTTTGCACACACTGCAGCAGGGATTTTTGCCCACTCCTCCATACAGATCTTCTCCAGATCTTTCATGTTTCATGGCTGTTGCTGGGATACATTGAGTTTCAGCTCCCTCCAAAGATTTTCAATTGGGTTCAGATCTGGAGACTGGCTAGGCCACGTCAGGACATTAAAATACTTCTTACGGAGCTACTCTTTAGTTGCCCTGGCAATGTGTTTCAGGTTCATTGTCAGTCTGGAAGACCCAGCCACGACCCATCTTCAATGCTCTTACTGAGGGAAGGAGGTTGTTGGCTAAAATCTTACAATACATAGCCCCATCCTCCTTTGCAGAAAATCACCCCCAAAGTATGATGTTTCCTCCCCCATGCTTCATGGTTGGGGTTGTACCATCTTCTTCTTCCTCCATACACAGCGAGTGGAGATGATACAAAAAAGTTCCATTTTGGTCTCATCTGACCACATGACCTTCTCCCATGACTCATTTGGATCATCCAGATGTTCATTGGTGAACTTCAAATGGAACTGGACATGCGCTGGCGTAGGGGGACCTTGCGTGCCCTGCAGGATTTTAATCCATGACTAATGGTAATCTTTGAGACTATGGTCCCAGCTCTCTTCAGGTCATTGACCAGGTCCTCCTGTGTAGTTCTGGGCTGATTCCTGACCTTTCTCAGAATCCTCCTTACCCCACAAGGTGAGATTTTGCATGGAGACCCAGACAGAGGAAGCTTGACAATCATCTTGTGTTTCTTCCATTTTCTAATAATTGCGCCAACAGTTGTTGCCTTCTCACCAAGCTGCTTGCCTATTGTCCTGTATCTAATCCCAGTCTTCTACAGATCTACAATTTTGTCCCTGGTGTCCTTAGACAGCTCTTTGGTCTTGGCCATGGTTGAGAGGTTGGAGTGTGATTGAGTACGTGGACAGGTGTCTTTTATACAGGTAACATGTTCAAACAGGTGCAATTAATACAGGTAATGAGTGCAGAGTAGGAGGGCTTTTTAAAGAAAAACAGGTATGTGAGAGCCAGAATTCTTGCTGGTTGGTAGGTGATCAAATACTTATTTCATGCAATAAAATGCAAATTAATTATTTAAAAATCATACAATGTGATTTTCTGGATTTTTTTTAGATTCTGTCTCTCACAGTTGAAGTGTACCTATGATAAAAATTACAGACCTCTCCATTCTTTGTAGGTGGGAAAACTTGCAAAATCGTCAGTTTATAAAATACCTATTTTCTCCACTGTATGTATCTATGTGTGTGTATAATTTATGTAACTGTTTAATATGTGTATGCAAGTATAATGTATGGATGTGTGTAACATATATGTATAGTTGCAATTAAAATTATTCAACAACCTTTGCTAATAAAGTTTATTAGCCAAAATAGCTCAATACAACTAATATAACAAGTGGTTTATCCTATTTCTATACAAAATACCATTTTTGATGGCTGACTACTACAATCCCAAATTATTCAACCCTTTCATGACAAGTTTCTCAAAGTTTTGGATATTTGATTCAGTCGAATTGCGCAAAACTGTACCCACCATGTGGAAGTTCAAATTCAGTGCATTAGTGAGGGATAAAAAGGGCAAGGAAGATGCAGACAGAGGATCACATGACCCCAAGCATGGCATTGGTAGGTGGGCTTACCCGCAATGCCTTTCAGTCAGTCAAACACAAAATCAAGAGGAAGGATATTGGCTGGTCTATTAGGCACTATGTTAGCTCCCAAGAAGAAATGCCATTCTGTGCTCTGCCACTCATGTGACATTTTTAGGGATTGGAAATATGTATTTAGTTATGTAGATTGAATAATTTTATCACTAGGGACAGGATAGTTAGCCTATCGTGAGTCTGTTACAGTAAGGGTTGGAGCTGTCCATATACAGACTGTGTTGAACTGTACAAGACATGAGCTTTTAAAGAGACAGTACTCTTTTTATGTGTAGGATACACTTTTTACCCATACTTTGTGCAGTTATGCCTTTTTTCCAAATGTATTTGGACTTTGTTAGAATCAAACACAGACATCAACTTCCAGCAGCATTCCTGAGATATCTTAGGAACTGTCAAATCCCACTCAAGATTTTGTATGGGGATCAAATCAGTAAACTGTAACAGCCACTCCACAATCTTCCAAAACTTCTTCTGAAACCAAGCCTTGGTGGACTTTGAAGTATGCTTGGGATCATTGTCCTCTTGAAAGGTCTAAAGACGCCCAAGCTTCAGCTTCCTCACAGAAGGTATGATATCTTCTCATATGCCAGAAGAAGCAAAAAGGCAGCAGAGCATCACTGAGGCACCGCCATGCTTCACTGTAGACAGGATGTTCCTTTTATGCTACACTCTTACTCTTCCACCTGAAAGTTCCAATTTTATTTCACTACTTCCCAGAATCCCAAAACATTTCTGGCTTACTGCAGTTATATGGCTTTGAGCACACTGGAAATTACTGTTATTGTGTTTTTATTGTACATCACCGGGACCCCTGCCTATATCGAGAACGGAGCCCTGAAAGTGTTGGAGGTTGCACTGCACATATGCAGCTGCCCTCTATTCATTTTCTATGAGGCCACCAAAAATATCCGAGTGCTCGCTCATCTGTTTCCGTCGGGCCCATAGAAGTGAATGGGATTGGTGGGCGGTCATGTGCAGTGTGCTCCCATTCACTTCTATGGGGGTGTGCTTGGTGGTGACTAGTGATGATCGAGCACCTCTGTGCTTGTCTGCTCGGGTGCTCTGGCTGAGCACTCGGGGTGCTCGAGTGCTCGGCCGAGCACCCGAGCATAATGAAAGTCAATGGGAGAAGACCAGGCACCCCCTGCTCGGATGAGGGGAGGGTGTCTGGTCCATATGGAAACGTGAAAAAATTGTGGAAACACGACAGAAATGTTTCGAGAACAGCATGGGGAGGGTGAATTCATACGCATTAGCGCACAATGCATAGCATTAGCATACAAATTTGTAAGTATTAGTGTACAATTAGAGATGAGCGAAGTTGCGTTAAAAAATATTTGTTATTCTGGTCGTGTTTGGTGAACATTCCCGCACAAATAATGAACATACAGTCTAGCGTTGTTAAAGGTACGCTACTTAACTGAATACGTACGCATGAGCGTACGCATTGTTAATGTAATTTAGGATAAGTCCCAAATTAGACTTAATACTCAGTTGTCTATGGTGTTCAAATTATGTTAAATTTCCCCCTTCATGGTAAGAGGGTGCGGCCACAGCACAAGAAATGCACGTCCAGTCTCATTGCTGATCATGCAGATCTCTCCTGGTTACACCCAGGGAGCTAATTTTATTAGAAATACATGATGGTGTAATCACACCCCCCTTTGTCATCAATTTTAATATGTCAATCACAATCATACAAGTATACATTGAACAACAAATCAAAAAAAAGTGATAATGGCAGCCAATTGGGATACACATTACTTCATCTATCTGGGAAATTCCATATGCGTATATTAACTTCTGCTAAGTTCCTGTTTTCCTACAGACATATCAAGTGATTATGAGTCATTTTTATTTTTAAGC
>ONZH01021565.1:0-45449 GCA_900303285.1 Rhinella marina | reverse complement strand
AAAGATACGCAGTACATCGCATATGTCTGCCATCCATGGCCACTCGTGGTTGGCAAACTGAGGGAGCTGAGTTGGAGGCACGCGTGGATTCATTATCTGGTACTCCATCAATGCTCTCTGCTGCTCACACACCCTGGCCAACATGGAATAGGTGGAATTCCAGCGAGTCGGCAGGTCGCACAACAGCCGATGTTCAGGCAAATGGAGGCGTTGCTGGAGTTTTTTTAAGCTAGCAGCAGCTACAGTTGACTTCCGAAAGTGAGCGCACAAGCGCCGCACTTTCACCAGTAGCTCTGCCAGGTTGGGGTAAGTCTTCAGAAATTTTTGGACTACCAGATTAAAAACGTGGGCCAGGCATGGTACGTGATTGAGTTCGGCAAGCTCCAGAGCCGCCACCAGGTTACGGCCGTTATCGCACACGACCATGCCTGGTCCTAGCTGCAGCGGCGACAGCCACATCTCCGTCTGCTGCAATATGGCGTCCCTCACCTCTGGGGCGCTGTGCTTCCTGTCGCCCAAGCTGATGAGCTTTAGCACCGCCTGCTGACGTCTCCCCGCGCCAGTGCTGCAACGCTTCCAGCTAGCGGCTGAGGGAGATGTTAAGGCACAGGAGGAGGAGGAGGAGGAGGAGGAGGAGGAGGAGGGGGTTTATCAGAACCCATGCTGGCAATCTTGGGCGGGGGTGGTAGGTAGGCCGTCTCTGTTTGCGACCCCGTCCCCGCCTCCACTACATTCACCCAGTGTGCCGTCAGAGAAATGTATCGTCCCTGGCCGCAAGCGCTTGTCCATGAGTCGGTGGTCAAGTGGACCTTTGCGCTGACTGCGTACCTCAGGGCCCGCCTGATGTTACGCGACACGTGCTGGTGCAGGGCGGGGACGGCACTCCGGGAAAAGTAGTGGCGGCTAGGGACGGAATAGCGAGGTGCGGCAGCCGCCATCAGGTCGCGGAAGGCCTGCGTCTCCACAAGCCTAAACGGCAACATCTCCAGGGCCAGCAGTTTGGAGATGTGGCAGTTTAAGGCTTGGGCTTGGGGGTGACTCGAGGCGTACTTCCGCCTGCGGTCGAACGCCTGCGAGATGGACAGTTGTTGGGACGAGGAGTGTGAAGGTGCAGGCGAAGAGGCGGGGGAAGGGGAGGCTGAAGGAGAAGGCCCCAAAGTAGCAGAGGCAGAGGCAGAGGCAGATGTGGAGGTGTCCTGGCTGGAGGTCTGGACCGCAGTGGCAGCACACAACAAAGGGGAAGAGGCAGTGGCAGCAAGACCGGGCGCAGTTTGTATTGCGTTTGCTCTCTCCCACTCAGCCCAGTGCTTGAATTCCAAGTGACGCCGCATGCCTGAGGTGGTCAGATTGCTCTTCTCAGAGCCCCTACTCAGTTTTGAGTGGCAGAGTGTGCAAACCGCGCTCAGTTTGTCATCCGCACAAACATTAAAATATCTCCACACCACAGAAGTACGAGGCCTCGATGGGGGAGCTTCGCGCGACTGGCCGCTGGCGGGAACAGCTTCGGCCCTGCTGGCTGTGGCCTCACTTCTCTGTCTGAACTGTCCTCTGCCTGTGGCCATCCCTCTGCCTGTGGCCATCCCTCTGCCTGTGGACATGCCTCTGCCTGTGGACATGCCTCTGCCTGTGGACATGCCTCTGCCTGTGGACATGCCTCTGCCTGTGGACATCCCTCTGCCTCTTGCTGCCTTTTTCGGTGCTGCGCAGACCACCACCTCTCCACTGCTTTCCTCGCTGGACATCACCCCTGGCCAAGTGGGGTCGGTCATTTCGTCATCCACCAGCTCCTCTTCCACTTCCTCACTCTGCTCCTCCTCCTGCCCACTGGACATTCCAACAGCCTCCCTTGATGGCAACTGCGTCTCATCATCATCATCGCTCATGATAACAGATGCTGGCTCAGGGTCCACATCAGCAGGAGATGGCGAAAACTCCAGTGTTTGGGCATCACTACAAACAAATTCCTCTGCTAGCTCCTGGGATTCTTCCGGCACATCTGAAAAAGGACCCGAAAAGAGCTCCTGGGAGGGGTCAAGGGTGGGATGACTCTGTTGGCCAGGTGTGGAGGAAGGAGGGTCAGAGTGAGACTGTGTGGATGACTGGCTGGTGGACAACTGTGTGGAAGCGCTATCGGCTATCCATTGCACCACCTGTTCAACCTGCTCAGGCCTCAACAGCGGTGTAACCCGCCCCCTGCTTAACTGTCCCATAAAGGCAGGGATTCTGGATGAGCGGGATCCTGGCTGATCCTCACCAGCACACATTGTATCCCCACTGGCTTCAACAAGGCCCCCAACAGCATTTCCGCGCCCCCGTCCTCGTCCACGTCCTATTCCGCTAGCCCCCCTCCGCATTTTATTTTTTTTTTGTTGCAAATACAATATTTGGGTATATAATTAGGTATGTGAAATAATTTAGCAAGAGAACGCACAGTACAGTGGCCTATTAAAAGGCCTAGATATTGTATATTTCAAAGTACACAGCCGTGTAGTAACTGAACAGACGGTGGGTATTTACACCAGGTATGTGAGATAATTTAACAAGAGAACGCACAGTACAGTGGCCTATTAAAATGCCTAGATATTGTATATTTCAAAGTACACAGCCGTGTAGTAACTGAACAGACGGTGGGTATTTACACCAGGTATGTGAGATAATTTAACAAGAAAACGCACAGTACAGTGGCCTATTAAATGGCCTAGATATTGTATATTTCAAAGTACACAGCCGTGTAGTAACTGAACAGACGGTGGGTATTTACACCAGGTATGTGAGATAATTTAACAAGAGAACGCACAGTACAGTGGCCTATTAAAATGCCTAGATATTGTATATTTCAAAGTACACAGCCGTGTAGTAACTGAACAGACGGTGGGTATTTACACCAGGTATGTGAGATAATTTAACAAGAAAACGCACAGTACAGTGGCCTATTAAATGGCCTAGATATTGTATATTTCAAAGTACACAGCCGTGTAGTAACTGAACAGACGGTGGGTATTTACACCAGGTATGTGAGATAATTTAACAAGAGAACGCACAGTACAGTGGCCTATTAAATGGCCTAGATATTGTATATTTCAAAGTACACAGCCGTGTAGTAACAGAACAGACGGTGGGTATTTACACCAGGTATGTGAGATAATTTAACAAGAGAACGCACAGTACAGTGGCCTATTAAAATGCCTAGATATTGTATATTTCAAAGTACACAGCCGTGTAGTAACAGAACAGACGGTGGGTATTTACACCTGGTATACAAAAAGGGTATTGCAGGCACACAGAACCCAGAACACTAGAGCCAAATAAACTGTATTTAAAAAAATAAAATAAAATTCACAGCCGTATACTGCCAGATCAGATGGTGCATATACACACTAGTTATATAACAGGGTTTTTCAGCCTAAAAGAACGCTGAACAGTAGTGCCAAATATAGTTTGGTATGTAGCAGAGCACCTAATACACCACTAATGCCTCTCTCTGTCCCTACTCCAGCAGCTATCCCTGAATACAGCAGCCGTTCTCTGTAAAGTCTATATTGTAGTAAAGCTATCACTGAAGTCCACTGTAGTAGCCCTGATAAGGGCTTTTAATCACGCTCCTGCCTGTCCAACAGCTAAAATCTGTCTCTCCCTTCTCCAGCCTCTGTCCCTGACTAAGTTCACGCAGCATATGCGTACGAGCAGGAAGAGCTGAGTTTTTATGATTCGAGGTCACATGGTTTTTCCAGCCAATCCATGTAGACGCTGTTTTCGCGCTGCCAGCGTGCTCAGCGTGCCTGTCATACCCCCCCTGCATGTTGATTGGTGGAAAAAGAGCGCCAGGGAAGGTGGGAGGGGAAACGAATTCTAAGTGCGCCATCGCCGTTATACTCGATTGAAATCGAGTATGCCGAATATCGTAGTATTCGATCGAATACCGGCTCGATCGAACACTACTCGCTCATCTCTATCCAACAGGGGAGTGTACAGCCTGGGTAATAGAGATTCTATTACACCTTGCTGCACTGACTGGGGATCCAAATTGCCATTATACTGCTGCTTACAGGTTTGCAATAGATAATACCTCTAATTCCAGCAAACCTAGCTTGTTTTTGGGGTGCAAGTGCTGTATGATACAGCCATTAACAGGGTGTATTACTTGGAAATATTTGTACATCTTATTAGACCTTGTGCGGTGCACTTATATGTTCTGAAGCATTTTTGAGATGTATTCGTGGAAAAAAAAGGCTTATTAGCCATTCTGCGGTGAAGTGACAAAAATCACTGCCTTTTTTTGGGGGTGTATTGATTTGCTTTTTATTTATTTGATCTAACAGCACATCAGACAGGCCCTGCAAAGGCGAGTGGCAGAGGCCTAAATGTTTCTGGCGCAGGCACAGGTCGCAGCAGAGTAAGGGGGCGTCCTGATGCGCATCTAATCCCAGGCCCTGACAGGTTAGATGCACGTCAGGACGCACAGGAAATCGCGTCCTACCACCCTGCTCCTCATTTAAACCGGGCCAGCGCGCTCCACGCTACCACAGCCGGCATGAACATTTGCAACTGCCATCTTGGGTGAGTTTTCCCTAATACACTGCCTCTTTTACATACTTTAGCTACTCAATTGTGTTGTCACTGCTTGTGTCCTTTGATAATCAGCCTCATAGTATCATACGATTGCTCCCATGATTACACAACTATCCCATCAGTTTACCATGGTGGGTTTTGCTTGATACCTACTATCTTTTCTCCAGCAAATACTTCCCATCGTCTCCTCAATATCAGAAGATTTTTTGCACATCAGTGTAATTTGTATGTATTTCTTATGAATTGGCACTGTTATCATGCTTCACTGTCATTCCATATGAATTTGTTTTTGAATCATGTCTCTATTACCATTCTTCTAATCATGTGATGTTCTTAACCCCTTCAACCCCGGGCCCGTTTTACCTTCCTGCCCAGGCCATTTTTTGCTAATCTGACATGTGTCACTTTGTGGTAATAACTTTGGAACGCTTTTACTTATCCAAGCCATTCGGAGAATGTCACATATTGTGCTTCACGACAATAGGTAATTTGTGGCAAAATATTTCATTTTTATTTATAAAAAAAATAGGAAAAATTAGCAAATTTCAATTTCTCTACTTTCAAAATCCATACTAATAGCCCCAAAAATAATTATTTTACATTCCCCATATGTCTACTTTATGTTGGCATCATTTTATAAATGTCATTTTACTTTTTTAGGACGTGAGAAAGCTTAGAAGTCATTTTTCAAATTTTCAACAAAATTTCCAAAACCATTTTTTTTTTAAACACCAATTCAGATATAAAGTGATTTTGAGGGGCTTACGTAATGGAAACCACCCATAAATGACCCCATTTTAGAAACTACACCCCTCAAATTATTCAAAACCGACGTTACAAACTTTGTTAACCCTTTAGGTGTTCTACAAGAATTAAAGGAAAATGGAGGCGAAATTTCAGTTTCATTTTTATGCAGATTTTTCATGTTAATCAATTTTTTCTTGCAACATTGCTCTGATTCTGCAGTTTACAGAAATACCCCATATGTGGTGGTAAACGTCTCAAATGGGTTTGTGGCAGTGGTCAGAAGGAAAGGAGCTCCATACAGATTTTGGAGGCAGATTTTGCTAGAATGGTTTTTAGGCACCATTTTGTAATTGAAAGACCCTGACGTACCCCTCAAAAAGTGACCCATTTTGGAAACTACACCATTCAAATAATATATTAAGGGGGGGTACTGACCACTTTGACCCCCTAAGCGGTTTACAGAATTTGGAAACCCTTGGCTGTGAAAAGTTTAATTTCTTCCAATAAAATGTTGCTTTAGCCCCAAATTTTTTATTTTCACAAGGGGCACCCCATAATTTGTTACCCATTTTCTACTGAATACGGCAACACCACATATGTGGTGGTAAACTGCTGTGGGGGCATATGGCAGAACATAAGAAGCGCCATATAGATTTTGCAACACAGATTTTTATGGATTGGTTTGCGGGAGCCATTGATTTTTTTTTTAGCTATTGTCTTATGTGGGGGCTTTGCGGGATAAGGATGTTTTCATTGGTACCATTTTGGGGTAGATAAGACTTTTTGATCGCTTGGTATTACACTTTTTGTGAGTCAAGGTGAAAAAAAAAATAGCTGTTTTGGCATAGTTTTTAAAAAAAATATTTTTATAGCATTCACCCGAAGGGGCAAATCATGTGATATTTTTATAGAGCAGGTTGTTATGGACGTGGTGATACCCAATAGGTCTAACATTTTTATTTTTGTTAAAGAAGAACTCCCGCAAAAATATTTATTCTCTGACCTGTTAGAAAGGGGCATGATACAATCTGCAGTGATTGTCATTTTCTTATCAGTGACCGTTTCTGTGAGTAAAAACCTCTCTTATTATAGCTGGGTCATGTGACCAACTCCCTAACCTCCAACTGACCCAGGACAGAAAGCCAGTAACTGCTCTATTCATTCCTATGGGAGCCTCACTTTCAATCTTATAGGAATACATAGAGAATTAGACTTCCTGTCCACACAAGTCTATGTGTGAGTTGGTGGGTCTAATTGCTGGTCACATGACACAGATAAGAAACTCCAGGATGATACAAGTCAAAAATTCAGACACTGGTAAGAAAATGACATTCACTACAGATTATATCATGTACATTTCTAGCAGGACATGGAATAACATTTTTTGTCGGGAGTTCAAGTTTTACACAGTAAATTATTTTTTGAACAGAATTAAATCTTGTTTTTGTGTTGCCATTTTCTGTCCTATTTTTTTATTTTTCTGCTGATTGTCTTAGGTAGGGTCATATTTTTTGCGGGATGAGATGACGGTTTGATTGGTACCATTTTGGGTTAAATACACCTTTTTGATCGCCTGCTATTACACTTTGTGAGGCAAGAGGGAAAAAAAAATGGCTGTTTTGGCATAGTTTTTTTTTTTTTTTTACAGCATTCACCTGGGGGGGGCCATCTCATGTAATATTTTTATAGAGCAGGTTGTTACGAACGCTGTGATACAAAAAATAAAAATGCTAGACATATTGGGTAAGTTTTACACATTAGATGCATTTTTGAACAAAATAAAAAAATTTTTGTGCTTCCATTTTCAGAGATGTGGCGCTAAAATGAAAACAAAAAAACTTTAAAGAGAATTAATTCTAAAAGGCGCGATGGTCCATACAAACATAAACATATATAAGGATACGTTCTACGGAAATTGTCGGCTATGACAATAAGAAGAAGGTGGCTGTGACAATAACTAGCACAGATCACCTTGCAAAGCCGACATGCATCAATGTGGAGTATCCTACAATTAGTGACTGAACCCATCAAGCTTAGCGCTTCTCATATACAAGTCACAATTAGCGGGTCAGAAGAGTGACTGAAGCAGAGTTGCGTACAGACGGGGCATGCACTTTATCACATGTGTGGTGCACAGAAATAGAGCTGTGATACACAGTTATACTGTTGTGCCACCAGTCATCACCCCTCCTAAGTACACCAATGCTTCAGGACGGAAGCCAGAGATGCTATTAATAAATTAGTTCGCCCTGCCTATCAGTATGGTGGGTCATAATGGGCTCGACGCGTTTCGATTACTCATCAGGAGCCAGACCTATCGTCCTCGTGTCACCGGACTGCATAAGGGGGGTGACAGGGACTGCAGGGTGGAGAGGAAAAGGTTAATAAAGAAGAAAGGAACCCAGGAGGGATTTCATTGGTGAAGGAAGCCCGCTGTTTACTGTTAGAAGCCCGCTATTATGAGTTGGAAGTTAATAAAAAGGAGGAGCAAGGGGGGAAAGCGGGCTTTTCCTTGGGAAAATCGCAAGACACACACACGTACCTTGCTGGGTTTTTCTGCAAGTCTGGGCCGAAGATGGAGAGGAGGCTGCTGGAAGAAATTGAGGAGAAGATGAGGAAGAGAGGACCGGAGTGGCTGGCAAGGCTGCTGGACGAAGATGGCGCACGGGAGCAGAGCGAGGATGGAGAGGATCCGGCGGCAGGCAGAGGAGGTAGGCCACATCGGGAGTCCAGGCCTCCGGCTCGATTTACCCCTAGTCCGGTGGGGAGAGGCGGGCGGAGGACGAAGGCTGCGGTGGTGAAGGAGGCAGCGCTTCACATTCCCCCTGTGTCCCCCGATGGCTCGCCGAGCAGTGGGGTGGTCCCTCCCACACCACCACCAACATCTGTCGCTCAGCGCAGGATCGGGCCTTTGGTTGCGGCCGGACTGGAAGCGGCGGCAGGTGCAAGTGAACTGACTTCCGGTCCGGAGGCTGCGCACGTGGTGTCCCGACCGGAAGTCAGTGGTGGGCGGGAAATTCAAAATCCCAGCCTAGGTGAAAAGGGTGGTGATGCTAATAGTGCTAGTGCTCGCCAATCAGGGGGGCTGGGGGTGGGTGGGGTTACTAGTGGAGATGTCAGACATAGTGTTGGCAGGGTGGGCGGGGCCAGGAGCGGGGGGGAGGGGCTTAGGGCCCCAAATGGTATTAGTGAGGTGCCTAATAATGGTACGAGCCGGGTGGCATCGGCGGACCCGGCTATACAGAGGGGGAGGAGAAGTGAGGTTCGCAGCCACGGTTCGGCACGGCGGGAGACGGGCTGGCAATTGGATGGCGATTTCCGTAACTCCAGGCGTGGCTCTAGGGACGACAGATTCGGGTCATATCGTCGTGGTGTGGGGAGCGGCTACCTGTCCTTGCATGCGGAGACTGTGTCCGAGTTTTCCGTTGCAGATGCCGCTCGTAGCAGGAGTTCTCAGAGGAGGCGGTCCAGCCGGCGTTGGAAAGAGGCGAGTCGGTCCCATAGGGATCACCGGAGGAGACGGCGCTCACACGACAGGAGGGACAGCAGGCGGTCCTCTTTTTCCAGCGTGTCCTCGAGGAGTAGTCTCTTGTCATCGCCCGGGCACCGCTCCCGTTCTCGCCGGTCGACACACAGGAGGCGTTTTTCCCCGGTGAGGAGGCCAGACCTTCCTTCCCCGCGAGCGGCGGCTTCATCCCCTGTGAGGTCACAAAGGTCTACACCCAGGATGGCTTCGCCTTCTCCTTTACCACCACCTGCGGCACCCCGTGACGACATCGGGACGCCCCCAGCCGGTGAGTTATCGTGCCTTGCCGCATGGGAGAGCAAGGATAGTATTACTGGTAGGGACTTAGTAGCAGCGTTACAAAGTGTCATAGGGAAAGTAGGTGAGGGGGCTAGCAAGGACGTTAG
This sequence comes from Rhinella marina, assembly GCA_900303285.1. Taxonomy (NCBI): domain Eukaryota; kingdom Metazoa; phylum Chordata; class Amphibia; order Anura; family Bufonidae; genus Rhinella; species Rhinella marina. The sequence continues at coordinate 36,221 of ONZH01021565.1, read as the reverse complement.
TATAGATGGCGCAGCGATAGCGGGTTTGTCGTTGCGCGAGACGTTATTCTGTGGCGTGTCCCCGTTAGGTACTCACCTGTCTATGGAGACGAGGGACAAGATAAGAAAGGAGGAATACGTTGACATCTGGTCCCTCGTTTCCATTGATCACGTGACTATAGATAAAGAAAGGAATTTTGAGCGAGGTTCGGATAAGAAGCCGAAGGTGGCAAAAACATTTGCCAATTGGTTGCAAGGTTTTGCGACTTTGGCTCATGTGATTTGTCAATTTAGTCCTGATAAAGGGTGTGAGCTTTTTGTATATTTAGATGTTATTTTTAGTGCTCACAAGTTGTATGGGGGTTCAGCCTGGTGGAGGTACGACGAGGAGTTTCGTAGGCGCAAGGCGTTGTCACCGGGCATTAGTTGGGCCTCTAAGGCTACTGATGTTTGGTTGCAGCTAATAATGGCTCAGAAGCCTGCAAAGCCCTTTCCAGGTGGCTCCGCCGCGGGAGGGTATCCCCCTGCCGCGGCGGGACAAAAGCCCAATGGGTCCTGTTGGCTCTTCAATGAGGGTCATTGCAGGTTCGGGGGCTCGTGCAAATTCAGGCATGAGTGTTCGATCTGCAGTGGCTCCCATTCGTCCATCAGGTGCTTTAGACGTTCTAAGTCCCAAGCTAGGCCTGGCGCTGCCAGCGGGGAGGAGAACGCCGGTGAGCGTTCAAGAGATGCGACCGTGGTTACGGCGGTATCCAAGGAGACTGGAGGCAAGAGCACTTGAAGATGGCTTTTCCCAAGGTTTCTTTATACCGCACGAGCCCACGTCGGCCCTCATGTTGTCCGCAAATCTGGTTTCCGTTAAGCAGCAGCTTTCAGTGGTTAGAGAAAAGTTAAGAAAAGAAGTTGAGTTAGGCCGCATGGCGGGTCCATTTGTTGACCCCCCCTTTGAGAACCTTAGGGTTTCCCCCTTGGGGCTTGTACCCAAGAAGGAGACGGGAAGGTTTCGGTTAATTCACCACCTTTCCTACCCCAGGGGCAGTTCAGTCAACGATGGCATTAGCAAGGAGGAGTCCGCTGTGTCGTACACATCCTTTGACGTGGCGGTGCAGTGGGTCAAGAGGTGCGGAAAAGGGGCTCTCCTTGCTAAGTCAGACATTGAATCCGCCTTTAGATTGTTGCCAGTGCACGAGTCCTGTTTTCCCTTGTTAGGTTGCCGTTTAGATGACTTGTATTTCGTGGACATGTGCCTGCCCATGGGTTGCTCGATTTCTTGCCGGTATTTTGAGATGTTCAGTTCCTTTCTTGAGTGGTCAGTTCGCTTTGAATCGGGCATCCCATCGGTGGTACACTATTTAGACGATTTTCTGTTCATAGGGGAGGCAGGAGGTTCCACCTGTGGTCACCTGTTGGCAGGCTTTAAAACCCTGATGAGTCGTTTCGGGGTCCCCATCGCGGCGGACAAGACTGAGGGCCCATGCACTAGACTGTCCTTTTTAGGTATCGAGATTGACACAGTGGATATGGTCTTTCGTCTCCCGGAGGAGAAGCTTTTGAGGCTTGTCTGCTGTGTCAATGAGGTCATCCGGTTAAGGAAAGTGACATTAAAACAGCTGCAGTCGCTGCTCGGGCTCCTAGTCTTTGCTTGCAGGATTATCCCTATGGGGCGTATTTTTTCTCGACGGTTGTATCTTGCTACGGCGGGGGTTAGTCGCCCTGAGCATTTCATTAGGGTAACGCGCAGTATGCGTGACGATCTAGCAGTCTGGCAGTCATTCCTGCAGAATTTCAATGGGCGGGCGGTTTGTCAGGAATTTGAAGCATCTAACAGCGAGTTGCAGTTGTTTACTGACGCTGCAGGCAGTATAGGTTTCGGCGCGGTGCTGGGTAGTAGTTGGTGCAGGGCTCCCTGGCCGACTAGCTGGCGCGTGTCTGGGTGGACCAAAAACCTCACTTTGTTAGAATTGTTTCCAATTGTAGTGGCTGTTGAGTTATGGGGTGAGGTGCTTGAAAACAGGAGGATACGCTTCTGGTCTGACAACTTGGCAGTAGTACAGGTGGTCAATAGTCTGTCCTCCGGGTGTTTGCCGGTGATTGCGCTGCTGCGGCATTTAGTTTTGCGCTGTTTGCATTTTAATATTCTTTTCAGGGCAACACATGTCCCGGGGGTCGAGAATGGGGTGGCTGACGCTCTGTCTCGCTTTCAGATGCAGCGATTTCGGGAGCTTCTTCCGGAAGCGGACGGAGTGGGGCTGCCCTGCCCAGAATTCTTGTGGGGGATAGTCGGAGAGGTATAATGGACCTTGTCCGTAAGTCTGTAGCTCCTGCGACCTGGAGGCGTCACGAAAAGGCTTGGGAGGACTGGAGGGCGCAGGCGGGTGTTCGTTTTCCTTCCAATGCTGGAGTTCATTTAGGGGTCACTCTTGAATGGTTGTGTAGTATGCGGGAGCGAGGAGTTTCTGCGGGGGTGGTGCAAAAGGGTCTGTCAGGCGTGGCGTTTATGTTTAAGTTGTGGGGGGTGGAAGATGTTACAAAAGCGTTTATGATACGGCAGGCTCTAAAGGGATGGAAGAAGGAGGTGGTGTCAGTGGACAAGCGTAGACCGGTCACTGTCGCTTTACTGTCGCGCCTGCTAGATCTTTTGGGGGACGTGTGCAGAAGTGCCTATGAAATAGCATTGTTCCGGGCTGCTTTCTCCCTAGCCTTTTTTGCGGCGTTACGGATTGGTGAATTGGTGGCTTCTAGTGCAGCCAAGCCCGGGGGATTGGAAAAGGGGGACGTTGTTTTCGGGGATGATTGCATAAAGCTGTGTGTGCGACGTTCCAAAATGGATCAAAAGGGTGTTGGTACGTGGTTAACGATTGGGAGTTTGGGGGGCGACGTGTGTCCGGTACGAGTGGTGTCTGTTTTTCATGTTCTGAGGTCCCAGGTGTTGGCGGAGGGGGAACAATTTCTGCTGCACGAGAACGGGTTGCCATTGACGCGTTTTCAGTTCAGCTCGGTTTTCAAGTGTTGTTTACAGCGGTTGGGGCTCCCAGCGGGAGAATTCGGTACGCATTCCTTCCGGATTGGTGCGGCTACGGAGGCTGACGCCAAGGGTTTAGGGAGTGAAGACATCAAGCGATTGGGACGTTGGGGTTCAGACAGCTACAGGTCTTACATTCGCCCTGATTTAGTTTTGCCTATGTAGTCATTTTTCCTTTGTTACAGGTCCGCTGCAGCCTTCCGTGTGGGTCGTTGGACATTCCTATGTGTATTGGGCCGAAAGAGGGCTGAAGTGCGGTCGGAGGGTAGGAACTTGGGTGTGCCGGGTGTCGAGGTAAATTGGCGGGGTATTCGAGGCTTGTGCTGGGTCGATCTCATGCCAGAGATCATCAGGATCAGCCTTAATTGTTCGGGCCCGGTGATTTTGTTGTTGCATGCCGGGGGTAACGACATGGGAAGATGCAAATTGGGGGACCTGCTGACCATTATAAAAAACGACATGCAACATTTTAAGTCCCTTTTCAAGGATTGTGTAATTGTCTGGTCAGATATCGTGGCTAGGCAGTCGTGGAGGTATGCTCGTAGCCATAGAGCGGTGGAGCGAGCGAGGCGCTTGCTTAATCTGCGGGTGGGAAAATTCGTCACGAGGCTTGGGGGAGTGGCGCAGCGCCATTGTATGCTGGAAGGGAACAATTCTCATTTGCTAAGATCTGATGGAGTTCACCTCACAGATATTGGCAATGATATATTGTTGTCGGGCTTTCAGGACGGGGTTGAGGAGGCGTTGAGGTTGCTCAGTGTGGGTGGTCGCAGCTAGGGCTTGCTCCTTGGCGGAAGGAAAAGTGCTGGCCTTTCCGGGAGGAATGACCTACGCGCCCGCTTTATGGCGGTCGGCGGGCTACAGGTGTTTCCGGGGTTGTAATGTTGATGGTTATTATATTTGGAAAGGCCAGAGGGTTTTTGGTTTAAAAATAATAAAGCTGTGGCCAATTAATTTACCCAACAAAAGTTTGTGGTGTGTTATTTCAGGTAATCCCTCGGGTATATATATAAAAGTAAAGGTACAGTATATCCCTGCAGTCTCGTGTCACCGGACTGCATAAGGGGGGTGACAGGGACTGCAGGGTGGAGAGGAAAAGGTTAATAAAGAAGAAAGGAACCCAGGAGGGATTTCATTGGTGAAGGAAGCCCGCTGTTTACTGTTAGAAGCCCGCTATTATGAGTTGGAAGTTAATAAAAAGGAGGAGCAAGGGGGGAAAGCGGGCTTTTCCTTGGGAAAATCGCAAGACCCCGCCCACCCGCCCCCTTTTCGAGAGTTTTTTCTTGTTTGTTGCTGCTGTTGTCTTTCTCTGCTTTCTTTCAGGTGTCACAGCTCGGCGGAAGGAAAAGTGCTGGCCTTTCCGGGAGGAATGACCTACGCGCCCGCTTTATGGCGGTCGGCGGGCTACAGGTGTTTCCGGGGTTGTAATGTTGATGGTTATTATATTTGGAAAGGCCAGAGGGTTTTTGGTTTAAAAATAATAAAGCTGTGGCCAATTAATTTACCCAACAAAAGTTTGTGGTGTGTTATTTCAGGTAATCCCTCGGGTATATATATAAAAGTAAAGGTACAGTATATCCCTGCAGTCCATATATGTCAGCAATTTTTGAAGCATGTTTTAGGCAGAAACTAATAGCAGGACGCTCGCACACCATGTTACATGCACACACAGCGTCTCCAGCTCAGGCAAAAACAATATGACATTTAATGAGATGCAGGCCCTCCTGATGTTGGAGTCTGACCAATCTATTGTCATCAAACCCTCCGACAAAGGAGGTAACGTGGTTATTATGGACCAGGCACAGTATGAACAGATGCATCTTAGGATTCTTAATGACCGACAGTGCTATGAGGTCATATCCTCAGGCATACTTTCGGCTCATACTGCTGAGCTGAAATGTATTCTTAATGACGCCCTTTGTCGGAGGCTTATCAATAAATCTGAATTTGACTTTCTGCTACCTAAACATCCGCAGGTGTCATGCTTCTATGGGTTACCTAAAATCCATAAGGGTGTTGATCTGCTAAAAGGGAGACCAATTGTTTCTGGCAATGATAGCCCTACCCAAAATATCAGCATGTACGTGGATCGCACCCTTAGGTCATTTGTTACCTCCCTCCCATCATACACTAGGGACTCCATGGAGGTCATCAGTAAAATGGATGGTCTCCATGTTGAGCATGATGTCATACTAGCTATTCTCGACGTGGAGGCGTTGTACAGCTCTATCCCACATGGGAAAGGCTGTGAGGTGGTGGCCTCCTTTCTAACTGTGCGGGGTACTCACCTATGGCCACACAATGAGTTTGTGCTCCAGCTGTTGAGATTTATACTGGAGCACAATACCTTCATATTTGATAGGAAGGTTTACCATCAGAAAAGAGGTGTGGCCATGGGGAGTCCCTGCGCCCCTACATATGCTAACCTATATCTAGGTGGATGGGAAAGGGAGGTTGTCTTTGGTGACATCATGACGGATCGGTCATCGTCGATTGTATACTGGCTCAGATATATCGACGATATATTAATTTTCGGGAAGGGTACCTCTGCATCATTTTGGGATTTTGTTAGCACTCTCAACAGCAATGAATGGGGTCTTTTTTTTTTACCTATGAAACCCATCCTACTGAGATCAATTTCCTTGATCTCATGATCTATAAGAATGTGGATGGTAACGTTGGCACCCGTCTTTTCCGTAAGAAGACAGCCACCAATAATTTGTTAGGTTGGCAATCACCCATTATCCCTTAGGCGTGGCATACCTAAGGGCCAATATCTTAGGGTGCGACGGAACTGTAGTAATTTCAAGGATTTTCGGGGTGCTGCTGCTGATCTGCGAATGAGATTTCAGCAGCGAGGTTATCCATCCACAGTTCTAAAACAATCATATAAGCATGCCCTGGGGGTGGCGGATAGAAAATCATTGCTTATCCCCAATGTGAGACAATCTGAGTCTGGCACTATCCGCATCATAGCCAACTTTGATGATGCGTCTGGCCCTATGAGGGAGATTTTAGCCACATACTGGGGGATATTACAAGCTGACCCAGATGTGGGGCATTTGGCGGGTGATCATCCTGCGATTACCTATCGCAGAGGCAGGAATATCAGGGACCGGTTGGTCCATAGCCTGTATGCACCGTCTACTCACTCCTCACATTGGCTGGATCACCCTCTGAAGGGTACGTTTCGATGCGGCAACTGTATTTCTTGTAGTTCAATCCTAACAGGTAATACATTTAGAAGCACATACACATCCCGTACATACACCATTAGAACTTTCATTAACTGCAAATCTATGGGTTTGGTGTATTTGGCGACTTGCGAATGTGGGGTACAATATGTCGTTAAGACCTTACGCGAATTTCGCAGACGTATTGGAGAGCACATCAATGACATACGCAATGGTGCTGATACGTCCATTGCATGTCATGTCATGGAACAGCATAGGGGTGCCGCTGGTTTTGTCAAATTCCAGGGTACCTGGACAAGCGGATTCTTCAAAAGGAAGCTCAGTGGACATTTAGTCTTGGAACTGTGCGTCCCCATGGTCTGAATGACCACATCTCCTATGTCTGTTTTATTTGATTTAATTTATTTCCCCATTTTTGCTCCACCTACTTTGTGTCTCTGCAATGAGCGATTACCAGTATTGCACGGCATTCTGGGTGTTGGTTTAATTCGCTCAATACTTTACCTATGTACGTGTGCCAGCCTTGTGTTTTGCCTAATCTATGTCATATTGTCTTCATTTTCATCATGGCACTATCTTGTATACTGTGCAGCTAACCAGTTGCACAAGCGCTCGTTCTCAATTGTCTGAGAGAATGTTCGCGTAGTACGTTTAACATGGCTAATTTTTACTATTAATTCCTGTTATCCCTTTTGCGATTATGTGAATTTATATCCGCCTATGTACTTTCCCCTAATATCAGTGACAATGTATCACTGCTTTGTCAGGGATGCGCTCTTTGAGATTGGTTCCGAGACGCTGGGGGCGTGACTGGCTAGACACGCCTGTTATCTGACGTCTCGCTTCCATCGGCGTATCATCTTCTTAGGCGGGGTCTTTTGAATAGATAAATGACTCAATGTGCGGCGGGCCGCCCTAGTGCCGGAGACGCTGTGTGTGCATGTAACATGGTGTGCGCAGCGTCCTGCTATTAGTTTCTGCCTAAAACATGCTTCAAAAATTGCTGACATATATGGGACGATAGGTCTGGCTCCTGATGAGTAATCGAAACGCGCCGAACCCATTATGACCCACCATACTGATAGGCAGGGCAAACTAATTTATTAATAGCATCTCTGGCTTCCGTCCTGAAGCATTGGTGTACTTAGGAGGGGTGATGACTGGTGGCACAACCGTATAACTGTATCACAGCTCTATTTCTGTGCACCACACATGTGATAAAGTGCATGCCCCGTCTGTACGCAACTCTGCTTTAGTCACTCTTCTGACCCGCTAATTGCGACTTCTATATGAGAAGCGCTAAGCTTGATGGGTTCAGTCACTAATTGTAGGATACTCCACATTGATGCATGTCGGCTTTGCAAGGTGATCTGTGCTAGTTATTGTCACAGCCACCTTCTTATTGTCATAGCCGACAATTTCCGTAGGACATATCCTTATATATGTTCTATTTATGTTTGTATGGACCATCGCGCCTTTTAGAATTTATTCTCTTTAATAAAGTTTTTTGTTTTCATTTTAGCGCCACATTCCTACTGTGATTTAAGCTACTGGTGGTGTATACCCTTCTCCTCCCTGTTTGAGGAATCTGTGAATCCATTTTCAGAGAGCCATATTTTTTTTATTTTGGGCAATTGTTTTAGGTAGGGTCTCATTTTTTGTGGGACAAGGTGATGTTTGATTGGTACCATTTGGGGGTACATACGCTTTTTTGATCGCCTGCTATTACACTTTTTGTAAGGGAAGGTGACCAAAAAATGGCTGTTTTGGCACTTTTTTTTTAAACTTTTTTTTGGGGGGGGGGAATGGCTTTTTTTTTACTTGAAACTTTTTTTTTTTAACTTTTGGGGGTCTAAACCCCTTCACATGCATTACAATGCTTCTGTATTGTAATGCATTGGCTGGAAGTGTATTACACACAGTAATACACTTCCAGCTCACTGCCTGTGAGATCCAGGGGGCTGGCTCTCACAGGCTTCCGTAGATGGCAGCCGGATGCCTAAGGAAGGCATCCGGCTGCCATCCAAGCAATCGGGTCCCCGTCACAGCAGCGCAGGGACCTGATGGCATCCCTGCATATGCAACACACCTCATGTGCCATGGTCAGCGCTGACTGAGGCACATGAAGGTTTAATGCGCTGGCATGTGTGTTTTCACCGATGCCGGCGCATACAGCAGGGGTCCGGCAAGTGCGCACAGCAAGTCCCTTCCTGCAGCACCGTACATATACGGCGCTGGTCGGGAAGGGGTTAAATTACATACCCCAGCATATCATATCATACATCATGACTACCGTCTGTGATTACTAGCCATCACTCTTTGATAGGACTATTATGTACATTGACGTTTTGCTATTTACTGCCTCACTGTTACACCAAGTCTCAATTGTGATTACATCAATTCACCTTGAATATATGTATTTTCTCTAATAATTATGTGATAATCATGTGGATGAAAATTGTTTATACTTGCCATACCATAATATTTTCTTTTTCACATATGTTTATCAGCCTGATGAAGGGCTTGCCCTAAGCCCGAAACGTTGCCTCCTTATTGATCTCACTGCTCCCGGCTGATTAATAAAAGCTTCACTACTTCAACTGCAAATACTATATCTGTTCATATACTAGAAGATATTGGTCTAGGGGTGGAGTCAGGACCGAAATTAGACGCACACCCATCCAGCCAGTGAATAGGAGAGTACTGTAACCACCCTGTATTCAAGATTGAAGTTTTGCCTCCTCATCCTCCACCGTGTCTTCTCCTTCCACTGCAGGGACAATTCATAGTACCCCTCCAGCATATCACATGTGCAGAGCACGGAGGTGTCACGCTGTTCTACAGCTCGTTTGCCTAGTCGAACAAAGGCACACAGGGGAACTGCTCTGTGTCCTTCATCAAGAAATTGAATCCTGGCTTTCTCTGCGACAACTCAAAATCGGAACCATGGTGATCAACAACGGGAAGAACATGGTGTCAGCAAGAGGTCGCAATAACGCATAAAAATGCGTCATAGACGCGTTTTCAGGCAATTTTACTCCCTGAAAAAAGTCTAAGGCGTACCACTACTTTTCCCAGTTTTTTATCAGCGCAGTGAACGGCACAGGCAGCACAGCAATGCTGCCTGTGCCTGAAATAACCAATAACAAAGCTCCTTACAGCAAGGAGCTTTGTTATAGGTGCACCAGAGAAATACAGACCGGGTGAGGCAGAGGAAGCCGGCGGGAGCTGGAAGGAGGAGGGGCCTGCTCCCGGGGCTGGAAGGAGAGCGGGCGCGCAGAACATGGACCCTGGGGAACAAAACAGGACGACTGGAGAGGTAAAGGGACGCAGACTGATGTCACTGTTGCCCGGGAGAAGAGCTGCCTCTGGCCTGTGTCCCCCAGGTGGAGAGGGATGGGAGAGTGTGGCAGTGAAAAGCTGTCCATCTTCAAGTGAGTGATTTTTCCCCTCCCCCAACCATGGTTCTGTCCAGTCTCCCAGTTCTCTGCCACCCCTCCTCCTGTCACCCCACTAATAACCCAGGCTCTCCCCTTCTAGTGACCCTGCTCCCCCTGTCGCCCCTATAGTGACCCTCTGTCCCCCTGTCGCCCCTATAGTGACCCTGCTCCCCCTGTCGCCCCTATAGTGACCCTGCTCCCCCTGTCGCCCCTCTAGTGACCCTGCTCCCCCTGTCGCCCCTCTAGTGACCCTGCTCCCCCTGTCGCCCCTCTAGTGACCCTGCTCCCCCTGTCGCCCCTCTAGTGACCCTGCTCCCCCTGTCGCCCCTCTAGTGACCCTGCTCCCCCTGTCGCCCCTCTAGTGACCCTGCTCCCCCTGTCGCCCCTCTAGTGACCTGCTCCCCCTGTCGCCCCTCTGTGACCCTGCTCCCCCTGTCGCCCCTCTAGTGACCCTGCTCCCCCTGTCGCCCCTCTAGTGACCCTGCTCCCCCTGTCGCCCCTCTAGTGACCCTGCTCCCCCTGTCGCCCCTCTAGTGACCCTGCTCCCCCTGGTCGCCCCTCTAGTGGACCCTGCTCCCCCTGTCGCCCCTCTAGTGACCCCTGCTCCCCACCTTCTGTCACCCCTCTAGTGACCCTGCTCCCCCACCTTCTGTCACCCCACAGGGAAGCTGAACAGACTCCACCGACTACAATGGGATCCGTTCAGTTTCCATTTGCAATCTGTCTTTTTACCAGCCAAAAAACTCCTGCATACAAGGCTTTTTTGTCTGGTCTTTCAATAGAATCTGCAACAGAGGCTCCAAATGCAGCCTCCAACACAGATGTGAGCAAGTGCAGGCCTGCGTATTATGTATTTTAATTACCACAGATTTCGTACTCCTCCTCGGATAAAAATACTCCTCAAAAATGGTCAGAGGAGTATTTTTACTCTTCTGAAAAAAACGTAGCGCGACCTCTGGTGTCAGCACTGTATCAAGGAGGGCTGAACCAAGCGCCCTGCATGGCGCACGTGTTCAATCTGGTTGTCAAGCAGTTTCTGAAGTCTTCCACCCATCTGCAAGACATCCTAAAAATGGCCAGGAAACTTTGCAGCACTTCAGCCAATCGTACACCGCAAAGCATACCATCCTTGAGCTACAGCGTCAGAGCGGCATCCCCCCAACATAGGCTGATATGCAACGTTTCCACCTGTTGGAATTCGACCCTCCATATGTTGAACCGATTATATGAACAGAGAGAGTCCATAAACAATATCTTGAAGATACAAGCATATAGAGGTACCTCCCTGGGAAATTTCCAGGTTAGCCAGGGTAGCTCATGCCCCCTTTTGAGGAGGCCACTTTGTCAGTCACCAGGACTATGAGATGAACAACGTATTCCACCGATTGTTGTCCTGGAACATATGCTGCTAAATTTGGCTGGCCAGAGGACAGGAGATATGGCAACTACAACTCACGGCCACATGAGCAGGGAGGAGGGAGGAGGGAGGGAGGAGGAGGAATGTGTAGAGAAATGGGTGGTTTTTCTACACAGGTCACAGGAGTGGAGGAGCAGGAGCCGCCAGAGGAGCTACAGGGTGAATAGGAAGATGAGGCAGAGGACCCAGGCACATCATAGCAGCATGCAGTGGAGATGGAGGCAGGGAGTCCCTCCGAGTCACTTGCGCAAATGGCCCGATGCATGCTCACTTACTTGCATAGTGACAGCCAAATTATCACCATTCGGCAGAGTGATAACTTCTGGCTCTCCACCTTGTTGGACCCTCGCTGCCAGTCCAAAATGGTTTTTTTTTTTTGTTTTGTTTTTTTTTTACACCCACTGAGAGGGAGGACAAAATGAACTACTATAGAGACATCCTATTTAGTCAGTTGGCCGCTGGCTATCTGCGCCATCGTCCATCCTCTCGCAGGTCTGAACGGAGGGGTCCTCTGCGCTCACGTTCCACTGCCATGGCTGGTGTGGCAGGGTGGGAGGGTAAGAGCAGTACCACATCCATGTGCAGTAACTAGAGTTGCTAATGAGCAGCTTTCTTCACCCGCATTGTGAAGAAACTACTCACCAGCAGCATTAGCTAGACCTGGAGCAGGACCTGAACCAGCAGGTGGTAGCATACTTGGACAGCACCCTGCCACCCCACATTAAAGATCCGCTGGACTACTGGGCAGCCAAACCGGATTTGTGGCCGCAACCGGCTGAGTTTGCCCTGGAAAAGCTGTCCTGCCCGGCCAGTAGTGTGGCATCAGAGCAGGTGTTTAGTGCGGTGGGGGCCATAGTTACCCCAAGGAGAACTCGTCTGTCCACCTAAAATGTGGAGAGACTGACCTTTGTCAAGATGAATCAGGCGTGGATCAGCCAGGATTTCCACCCACCAATGTCTTATGCATCAGATTAGTTCATCCATGCTGCCTTGCCAAAACCTTGACAAAAGAGACCAGTTTCTTCTGGCTACCTGCCTCAGCTACTATTCTGATACTGCCACCTGCCTGATGCCACACATCTGATGCCAAGTGTTCCTTCTTACACCCACCATCTTCAGCAGGTACTGTTATTGCCATCCACCTCCCCACTGTGTCACCGGGTCACCGTCGTCTCCTGATGCTGTTGCCACCTCACCACTCAGGTCTCCTCATGCTGCTGCTGCAACCTCCACACTATGTCAACTTACCACTCTGTAGTCATGCTGCTGCCAACTAACCACTCTGTCACTGGAGCACCCTGTGGACTTCTCATGCTGTTCCCACCCTCCCCACTCTATGATGGGGCCACTATTGTCTCTGTTTGGCCTTGTTGAGATTACCATTTATTTTACCCTTCTTCTGATCTCAGAAGGAAGGAAAAATTAGATGCACAACTGATTCTGTCTATGTAGCAGCTGTAAGGCCTGAATGACATAGTCCCTATTTTTCATCAGAATTAGCTTATGATTTGGTAGCCAAAGCAGGAGTGGGTACAAAACACAGAAGACATGCAAATATTACATTCACGTGTCATCTCTATTTTGGATCAACTCTTTTTTTTGGCTGGATGGATGACTGACCAGATGCTAACCGAGTGAAGGCAGATGCTCAACAACAGGATCCGTTTTTTGGGGGTTATTGTTCTGATGGATCAGGAGGAAGGGCAAAATAATCAGTGACATCAACACAAACTTACTGCTGGCACCCTCTCCACTGTCAGGGGAGGGGGCCTCTACTTGTATTAGCGTTTAATAGAACAGGTTCTGTAGAAATCTATGTGGAAACAACTGATGAAGGTGTAAAAGGAGTGCGCTCCTTCACTCTATAGTAGGATCTTGGGCTTCTGCATAGTTCTTTATACCTAACGCTAACATTGACCTGTAAGGCTGAGTTCACACTTCAGTTATTTGGTCAGTTTTGGCCCCGTAACTGGCTAAATAAGTGAAGTGTGCAGTGATGCTAAGTGGGACGCCTGTCATACTAACTCATAGTATTGTTTCACTACCACAGCAGACTCCCTATGCATGTTACTGCAAGGCACAGTGTTCTTCACCACTATACAGGCTCTTGGCAGGCTTTGACGCGATTCGCCACAAATTCGGATCAAATCTTTTTTGGAAAATTCGGCGAACCGGCCGAATTTGAGAAATTCGCCCATCTCTACACTCCATTGTCTAAAAAGCTCAATTTCAGATCTAGGTGGCAATGCTACACCGAGAAAAAGAATTGAGAATCTCTCAAAAGGATCATATACAAAATAACATTAACAAAATCAAAAAAACTGAAAGTTAAAATAATTTCAATAATGCCATCCACCTCATACAGTATTTACAGAGCTATTTGGAAGGTGTTCCCAATTTGCTGTGCAATGGTTGACATTGAGATAACGCTGATCCCACCGTTTAACCTCTTTGATGCCTTGGTCAATAGGAATAATGGCATTAAGTTGTTTTCAGACAGAGGGGGCTCACCTTGTCAACCCATCCAGACCTAGTGATGAACAGATATGTGGACCACCACCACTGCAGGGGGCAGTGATTGGCAGCCGGTGTCAACTGCCAAATACTGGCAAGTCCCAACCGTAGGTTGGAATTAGAGATGAGCAAATCGACTTCGGATTAAACGAGTTCGGGAAATGGTTTTACAGTAGAAATTAATTTATGACATTATGCAAAGTCTTGCAAGACTTCACGAAGTAATAACTTCAGCTCATCGGAGCTAATACATTCTAATACTGTACGGAACGCTCGCTCCGTACAGTATTGAAACAAAGGTTTATGCGAATTGACTTTGGATGTTTCATCCGAAGTCGATTCGCTCATCCCTAGTTGGAATCAAGCAGCGGCAGGAGGAATGAACCAGCCCTGGTCTGGAAGCATCCCTTTAAGGGTACATTTACACTACAGTGTGTAATCCTTTCCGGTTTGCGGTCCGCAAATAATGGAATAGTTGTCAAGGAAACAAATGTAGATAAGTCACATGCTTGTGCTTTTCTTGTTGAACAGAGCTTTATGGGTATCTTGTGCCTTGCTGGCCAAAGTACTTTGAAAGAGAACTTCTTCTGCGCTGGCTCCTTTCTCTGCATTTTGGACGGCATTCTGATATGCTGGATGAAGAATCAAGGAGAAGAAGGAGGCAATGGGTGTATCCTATCGTCTCACATAGGCTCAGGAAGGGACACTTCCATATGTTGTATGCAGACCTGCAGAAGGATCCTACTAAATTTCACAACTTCTGTCGTATGTCTTTGCATTCTTTCAATCGCTTGCTTGCATCTCTTTGTCTATACCTAACCTTTCAGGATAAGAACTATAGGTGCAGGACAGGACCAGAAGAAAGACTCATTGTCACGTGAAGTGAAAAATTAATAATTTTTAATTTTAATACTATTTTAATTTATATAGAATTACATTATAGAAGATTATTTTATGCATACTATGGTATGCCACATATCTCAGATAGGTTTATGTATCAGCTCAGGGCAGGGGCGTCGTTAGGCTAAAACATGCGGGGCCTGGGCCCCGGATGTTATGTCCCAGGCCCCAAATGTACTGCCTGCCAGTCTTTTACTGTGCAGCATGGCTGTTATCAGGCGCTGGACTGCAGCACTGGCACACATTTTACTTTGGGGAAAGGGACGGCACAGTACCTTGCAGGGCTTGTTCCTTTCTCCAAAGTAAACTTCATGGACCCCACATAAGCAGACAGCCCCCCCCCCCTTTTTTTGTGCAGTGATATTCCATCCTGTGTGAAGAGGGGGCGGAGCCAGAGGAGCCGAGGCAGCAGCAGGAGATAATGGAGAAGCTGCTCCTTCTGACCTACTCCACACAGCAGCAATGGGGTAAGTTATTGTGGGAGGGAAGCTAGGAGAATCCTGAAGCTACTGCCCCTGCACATCTTGTGTCCCCCCTGGTGTTCCAGCCCCTCACAGACCTCTGCCCACTGACTATCTCAACTTTACTTTACACAGAGTTTCTAAGAAGTCATGTCTTCCAGTGACCCCCTCATATATCTCTTAATATAAAAATGAGTTTCTCTCTTTTCTCTATGCGCGACCAAACTACTGGACCGATTTTCACCAAATTCGGCACACAGATACATCAGGTGTCTAGGAAGGTTTTAGACCAGGTCTCATCTCTCTAGGATGTACCGTTCCCGAGATATTCCCAAAATATGATCTCCATTAGCCAATATTACAACTGGGAACTTTGGTTTTAAACTCCAACTGCCATTCTCTGCAAAGGCGACAGGAACACAGGGAGGGCAGGTTTCCATAACAACCAGGTAATTATCAGCAGCTGAGGATCTCATCCATTTCTATTCACTGACACTGTTAAAGGTATTCCAGTTACCATAAATATAACTTGTGTTTTTCTATTACTACAGTTCAGTAGTAATAAAAGATGTTTTGCTCCACTGCTGCCTATTGCGGGGGCTCATAAATAAGCATGGTATTGACCTTTAATTCAGGCCACCCTAAAAGAAGTACTTAAAACCCCCGCCCCAGGTCTCACTAAGCCACACCCCCAACTCTGTCAGGCCACACCCCCTTTCACTCCGCAGCCAACAGAGATTGAAAAAATGAAGGTAAAAATAAACTTCTGTTTGCTGCAGGGGTGGGAGGGTGAATTTCTCTCTGCAAAGACACACAAAAATTTTAGATAAAATAGACCAATTATAGACTACAACTGTTCAAATCGTCTTGCTAAGTCACGCCCCCAACTCTGTCAGACTACGCCCCCTCCCACTCTGCAGCCATTCTGCAACGACACACAGAAACATTAAATGAAATAGATTAAATCACCTATGCGAAGCGCTTTGCTAAGCCACACCCCCAACTCTGTCAGGTCATGCCCCCTCCCACTCCGCAGTCAACAGGGATTGAAAGAATGAAGGTAAAAATCAACATCTATCAGCTGCAGGGGTGGGAGGGTGAATTTCTCTCTGCAATGACACACAATTTCCGTTCGAAGCATCTTGATAATCCACACCCCCAACTCTGCCAGGCCACGCCCCCTCCCACTCCAGAGGCAACGGGGATTGAAAAAAAATCAGCTGCAGGGGTGGGAGGGTGAATTTCTCTCTGCAACGACACACAAAAATCGTAGATGAAATTGACTAATTTTAGACTACGACCATTCAGTACTAATAAAAAATGTTTTTTTCCACTGCTACCCATTGCGGGTCCCCATAAATTACCATGTCATCGACCTGTAATTCATGCCACTCTGACCCCCGCCCCAGATCTGGGGAAACCACGCTCCGACTCTGTCAGGCCACGCCCCCTCCCACTCCGCAGCCAACGGGGATTGAAAAAATGAAGGTAAAAATCAACATCTGTCAGCTGCAGGGATGGGAGGGAGGATGACTTTCTCTCTGCAACGACACATACAAACATTAAATGAAATAGATTAAATATACCTGCGCAAAGCAATGTTTTCTTCCACTGCTACCCATTGTGTTTCCTCAAATTACCATGGCATTAACCTATAATTCAGGCCACCCTGAAATGAAGGACTTAACCCCCCGTCCAATTAAACCACGCCCCCTCCCACTCCGCAGCCAATAGGTCTGCAACGGACACACAGAAACATTAAATAAATAGATGAAATATACCCAGGCGAAGCCGGGTCTTTTGCTAATTATATATATATATATATATATATATATATATATATATATATATATATATATTAGTTCTTGCTGTCTTTGCAGAGTTTGGCACACAGATATCTGATTGCCCTGAATATTAATAGTGGCCCCGACAGTATCCCCCACAACATCGCCTTTATTAGTAATGTCCTCTATATTGTGCTTAATAATAACCCAATATTAATAATACCCCCATAGGGACCCTAATAGAAATAAAGCCCCCTATAGTGCCCCCAGCAGTAAGAAGGCTCCCCTTTAAAGCCCCTAGTGGTAATAAGTTATAGTGGCCCCAGTATTTTATAAAAACCCTGCTGCAGTACCCCTGTATAGCATATATAATGCCCCCCGTAGTATATATAAAATGGTCCCCTCTGCAGTACATATAATGCCCCCCTCTGTATTAGTGCATATATATAATACTCTATATTGAGGACAGTGTGTGTATATTGTTCAGGTTCCACGTGTGTGTGTGTGTGTGTGCGCGTGTGTGTCTGTGTGTGTGTGTCTGTGTGTGTGTGTCTATGTGTGTGTGTGTGTGTGTGCGTGTGTGTCACACATATAGGGGAGGAAATAAGTATTTGATCCCCCACTGACTTTAAAAGTTTTAATACTAAAAAATAAGTGAAACGTCTCATAATTTTATGCCAGCTTGTTCATCGCTATTCCTAAATTATATATATATTTCAAAATAACACACAAATCCTTATACAAGGATTAGTATATAAATGCCTTGAACATTTTTTTTTAAATTCAATTAAGAAATTATAATTTTTTTACCCAAGCAAGACCCCCTCCCTGGCATGAGCTCTGCTTGCTTCTGATGCTTAGTGTGCTCCAGGCAGAGTACATGGGGGGGATGGGGGTTCTGCCTAGGGTACAATATCCTGTATATAAACAGCAGTAAGCATGAACTCTGCTACTGATGCTCATATAGAGAAATGTTTCCTTCCCCCCTTCCTAAAAAACAAACAACTCTGGTCACTGCTGCTGAGGAAAGGCAGAAAAGCTGCCCCCTCCAACAACCAGGTCATAAACTTCTTGGTACTCACTCAGTTAGTGTCTGGCTGTGCCCTATGTCCAGCAGTCAGCCTTCACTGAGACAGGCAGGATGAGAGCAGCTTTAGTCCTCACTGGCTGGCTTCTGTATGTGTGGGCTGAGCTGATTGGCCATTTCAGCGATCAGCTGACAAGCTCTCTCCTCTGCACACAGTGGGGATAGCCTGCAACTGCATCAGCCTCAGGAACACATAAAAAGTTTGTAAAGGGGGGGGTAGGGGCCCTGGGAACAGGGGAAGCAGGGCCCACCAGAGCCCCAGGTAGGGACTCAAGCAGTATCTGTTGTTATTGTTATATAATCAGGGGGCGGGGCTTTTCATCTTCTCCGGGCCCCATCCTCCCACGGGCCCCATAGCAGCTGCGTGGTCTGCCTCTTATAGGTACGCCACTGGCTGGAGCATTATAAGAAGAGCAGCTAATATCAGTCACATATGATGTAAATGTCTCTGGAGGTTATATCAGTACTGCAGCATTATAAGAGGAGCGGCTGATATCAGTCACATATGTAATTTCTCTGGAGGTTATATCAGGGCTGGAGCGTTATAAGAGGAGCGGCTGATATAAATATAAATACTGGGGGCACTTCAGGGTGAGCAGTATAACAGTAGGGGACAGTATAAATACTGGGTGCACTGTGGGGGTATTATAAATCCAGGGGACATTAGGCGTTCTTATTACTACTGTGGTCTCTATAGGAGGGACTTATAGATCTGCCTTATTTCTACTAAGAGCACTATTGGGGGCTTATTACTACTAAGGGGGCTGTATAGAGCTTTATTACCACTGGGGGGGGGGGCATCATTAATACTGGAGGGCTCTTCTACTAATGGGGACACTCTTTGGGAGCATTATCAGTACTGGGGTCACTGTAGAAGGGAAATACTATTGGTGGGACTATGAGGAGCACTGATATTTCTTCAGGATAGTATTGAGGTTTTGGGGACACAGCGAGCAGCAGGATAACACTGTGGGGACTCCAGGTTAGGGGATGATGATAGAAATGTGAGGAAGCTAAGATGTCTGTGTGTCACACTCTGCAGAGAAGAGGTGGCTGAGAGAAGTTGTCCGGGCCAAAATGGAGAAGATGACAGAGAAGATCTACATCAGAGGAGACGTCACCTGGGAGGCCTGGATGTCAGAGGTATGTGCTGCTGCAGAAGGTGGGGGCGACGTATGCATTGGGCCATATGCACTGGTGCTTTGGCCACGGATCTTTTGAGACCCTAGCAACGCCCCTGGCTCAGGGACTAACAGCTATACTTAGAATTGAGCCTGTAAACTGTCATAGTGTACATTTTTAATACTTGATCACATATTTGACATTCTTTTGATATCTTATAGATTCCTGGCTACTGGAAACTCCTTTGCATCGCTGCACTTCGAGTTCCTGCGGGGGGTCTTAACTAGCTCTGGGATAGTCAGCCAAATTTGTAAAAGTGTTATAGCAATGTCTCAGAGAAGCGGTGATGCCCAACCCCAAGGCGGAAGACTGGCTACTTATCGCTGAGGGTTTCCAAAATTCTGTGCAGTTTCCTAACTGCATTGGGGCACTTGATAGCAAAAAAAAAAAAAAAAAAAAGTGTTAAGAAGCTAGCTCACTCAGGGTCCTGATACTTCAATGACAAACAGTACTTTTGTGTGGTGCTGTTTGCCTTGGCTGACAGTAATTACAGGTTTGTAATTGTTGATATTGGGGCCTACGGAAGTACATCAGACACCCGCATCTTTTGTGCATCCACAACGGGTGAACGACTTCACACTAACCAGTTAGCACTAGCCGCCAGCTCCATTTGTAATCGTGACTGATGAAGGCTTTGCATCATCATCCAATATGATGCACCCCAGATGCGATTTAGAAGACCAAAAGCGCATATTCAACTACCGATTGACTCGTGGAGAGTATTCATGTCGCCAATGCAAATGGATCCGAAAAATGTCACCCTGGTGATTCAAGACTGTGTAAGTGTAGTTGTAAAGGACTCCAATAATGTCTATGTTGAAACAGGAACCAGGATGTGCGTGCCAACTTTCACAGCACATACATCTTTGCAAACACCCCTGTTTTAAATAATAAACACACTTGTTGTTAACACTAATGTTTACTTTCATACTAAGAGAACTTTTTATCTCCGATTCACTGAATTTTTCGAAAAATTTCGATTCGGGTCCGAATTGATTCTACCTGAATTAAATATGCACAAATTGCCCTGTTAGTTGGTATGTAACACTCTAAGATCCCCTAGGTAGGGATGAGCGAACTTGTGGTTTCAAGTTCGGCATATCTAAGAATTCTGTTATAGATTCCGCTACCATGGACCATAGTCCATGGTAGTGGAGTTCATAACAGAATTCTTAGATAACCCAAACCTTGTATGCCAAACTTAAAAACACAAGTTCGCTCAACACTACTCCTAGGACATCATATATCAAATACCAAGGAAAAATATACTTCATATAATACCAGAAAGATAGAGACAATACTTCTCTAAGTGAGACATGCAGGAGTACACAAGAGTACTGAGTGTCTCAAGTCTCTTTATCTTTTGGAATCAGTTCCTCATTTCTAATACTAAACAAGATTGGGGAGTCACATTTTAGGAACTGGTTGTAATACATAGTAAAACATAGTAAGTATTTAAAGAGGACCTGTCATCACGAAATGTAGTACAATCTGCAGGCGGCATGTTATAGAGCAGAAGGAGCTGAACAGATCGATATATAATTTTGTGTTTGTTCATATAATTCTTGAATCCACTGCATTACACTCAGCTATCTGAAAAGCTAGATTTAAGATCAAGGTGGCAATACGCAGAGAAAAAGAATTTGAGAATAATCGCAAAATATCATATACAAAACATTAATAACTAACAAAACCAAAAAACTGAAAATGAAAATAATTTCAATAATGTCTTCCCACCATATACTAGATATATGGCGCTATTTGGAAGGCATTGCCAATATGCCACACATATATAGGTAATCTACACCTGCTGTGCAACAATTGAAATTGAGGTAACACTGATCCCACCGTTTAACCTTTGATGCCTTGGTCAATAGGAATCATGGCATTAAATGGTTTTCAGAGAGAGGGGGCTCAATTTGTCAACTAAACCAGACCTAATGATGAGCAGGTATGTGGAACACCACCACTATAGCCACTGTAACAGGCAGTGATTGGCTGTAGGTGCCATCTGCCATATACTAGCAAGTACCAAATGTAGTTTGGAATCCAGCAGCGGCTGGATAGAATGAACCGATCCAGAAGCATCCCTTTAAACAGACATGCCTGGGGATGACAGGTCATCTTTTGACATTAAATATAAATAGGCTTGTAATAATCCACTCAATAACGTATCTTACCTTTGCTCTCATGTAGGATAGAATCATATTACAGATTTCATTGGAGACAGGAATCATATATTTTTGATACACTGAAGAGAATGTTGTCTTCTGAAACACTTGGACTTCCATGGTGATATGTGCTTTGGCTGTGACAGTTTTAAAGTAAAAATCTGTCAAATAAAAACAGTAATTTTTGCCTGTTCTTAATTTGATAAACATTCAACGGTATTCCTTAAATCAACATCAAATCTATGTATACAGAAAGGCTCAAATTTAATAAAATTTCTACGCCTAGAATGTGTCAAAAAAGCTGCGCAATTTGGCACAACTAGGGATTATACACGCTTTTCCGACTTGTTCAAAAAGAGATTGGCCTGTCACAGACATGAGACAGGCAGATGCCTGGACCCCATACGGAACTGATCCATGACGGTCACAGACAGTGCTGCTCAGACATCACACCTGAACCCATGCAGAACAGATGCATGATGTTCCCAGTCAGACAAGGGTAAAGACATGGTGACATTGATAAATTACCTGATGACCACCCAGGTCAGGAGACTACACCCTGCACACAGCAAAGCTGGAGACAGACTCCTAAGGCACACAGCTCATGAGACTAAAAAGCTAATTAACCAGAGCACCTGATCACTTGGTAATCAAGCACACACAGACTAGGTAAACATTAACCCTACGAACACAGAGCATGCAGTTCACAGGAGACAGTTCACACAAAGCCAAACACCGCATCCAGCATGCACGAGAATAGTCAACCACAGCCAGTACACAAGTACAGGCAGCTAGCCTACACGGCAACACAGTGTGACAGTGAAATGTAGTGTGATACAAGACAAGGAATACACAGATGCACAGGACACAGTTTACACACAGAAGGTCGCAATCAGCATGCATCACTAGTGATGAGCGGACCGGTGGATGTTTGGGAAATCACTGACCAAAATACTGACGTGTGAATAAGGCATAAGACATAATAATAATTAGCCAGGAGGTGCAGGTTCGAGTGGTGGAGGTGGTGGATGTGGCAGGCCAGGCGGAAAAGGTGGAGGAGGCGGACTTGGCGGAGGAGGTAGCCAACATTTTCTGTTCTTTTTATTTATTTATTTTTCTTACTTTTTTCGTTTTGGTTTGTGGAGGACCCAAAACATTGGGAAATAGCAAGGAGAATGCTCAAAGAGCGCTGGAGTATAACAATAGCTGGGTACGGCTAGTATACTTCTCTAATCTGCCCAAGGTACAGACAAGTCCTGTGGGTTCCAGGCCGGATTCATTTTAATAAACGTGAGCTTGTGTGTACTCTCCCAATATAAGACATAATAATCTTGATCCAGGAGGTGGAGGTCCGAGTGGAGGAAGAAGCGGACATTGCGGTGAAGGTGGATGTGGCGTAGGAGGTAGCCAACATTTTTTATTTAATTTTTTATTACATTTTCTGTTTTATGGTTTGTGGAGGTCTCAAATAATTGGGAAATAGCAAAGAGAACGCACAAACTGCGCTGGAGTACAACAATGCCTGGGTGCGGCCATTATACCTCTCTAATCTGCCCAAGGTACAGACAAGTCCTGTGGGATCCAGGCCTGGTTCATTTTAATAAATGTGAGCTTGTCCACGTTGGCTCTGGACAGGTGGATGTTCAGACAATACACTTACCACAGGGCAGACCAGCAACTCCAGGGCATAGCTCTGGCCATGTGCCCAATTTGAAGACCCAGAATTTAAACGGGGCAGACCTATCAGTCAGTACGTGCAGACGTGTGGACACGTACTCTTCCAGCATTTTGCTGAAACGCCGCCTCCTGCTAAGACAGTCCATATCAGATGATGGTGCTGAATGTTGTGACATGCTGACAAAGTTTTTCCACATTATGGCCATGCTAACCCTCCCTTCTGAGGTGGTGGCAGTGCCCTAGTTGCATTGGGGACTTCCTCCTCTGCCTCATGCTTCCACGTCAGTAGCGCGTCTACCAGCGTGCACTTACGCTGGTAATGTTGGTGGAGTACTGAAAACAGCGCAACACAACACATACATCCTGCACGGAGGCCCACTC
Source organism: Rhinella marina (assembly GCA_900303285.1). NCBI lineage: Eukaryota > Metazoa > Chordata > Amphibia > Anura > Bufonidae > Rhinella > Rhinella marina. The sequence continues at coordinate 13,012 of ONZH01021565.1, read as the reverse complement.
GCTGGTGGTGAAGTGGGGCTGCTCCACAGAGCGACTCATCTGTGTGCGCTGCAGCTGAAACTCCACTATCGCCTGCTGCTGCTTGCACACTCTCTCCAGCATGTGCAAGGTAGAATTCCACCTTGTGGGTACATCACATATGAGGTGGTGAGCGGGAAAAGTTATATTGCAGTGCAGACAGGCGAACAGCAGCAGGGTGAGAATGCCAAAAGTGCACAGATTGCCCACACTTTCTGCAGCAGCTCTGACATATCGGGGTAATTTTTCAGGAACCTCTGCACCACCAAATTGAGGCTCAATGGCACCAACCACTCATTAGTCTGTTCTTCTATGCCTGCCCACAACTCCTGCAGGGTGTGGGGTCTTTCCCCCAAACAGATGAGTTTCAAAACAGCCTGCTGTCATTTCCCCCTGGCTGTGCTGAAGTTGGTAGTGCAGATGTTGCGCTGATGTGATGAGGAGGCGGTAGAAGAGGAACAGGAGGAGGATGAGGAGGCAACAGGAGGCACCAAGAAACATTCAGCAATCCTCGGTGGCAGTAGGACGTGTGCCAAACCGCTTTCCTCCCTAGGCCCAGTATCTGGTCCACGTATCACTGGTTATGTGGACCTTTCCAGTAATAGCGTTGTGCAGCACACACATGATTTTTTCTGCCACATGTTCGTGCATGGCAGGAATAGCCCACCTGGAAAAGTAGTGGCAGCTGGGAACCACGTACCATGGGACAGCCGCCATCATTACGTTTTAAAGCTGCACATCTCCAAAAGATGGAATGGCAGCATGTCAAAGGCCAGGAATTTGTAAATGCTTGCATTCAGGGCCAGGGCTCGCGGGTGGGTAGGGGGGTACTTCCTTTTTCTCTTAAGTGTTTGGAGGATGAATGGCTGAACACTTCCATGGGACAGTTTGGAGATGCTCGGTGACATTGGTGTCGCATCCTCATTTTGGGGCCCTGTCACTCCAGAGGGGGAAGAAGAGGCTGAGACTGCAGCAGAAGAGAGAGCAGGAGGAGCCTCAGATATTTTGTGCTTTTTCAGTTGTCTACTCTACTGCAGCTCGTGCTTTTCAGTTAGATGCCTGGTCATGCAGGTGATGCTCAGGTTTAAAACATTTATGCCTTGCTTCAGGCTCTGACTACACAGCGTGCAAAAAAACCCTGTCTTGTCGTCAGCACATTGCTTGAAGAACTACCATGCCAGGGAACTGCTTTGAGCTGGCTTTGGTGTGCTCTGTCACTCGGAGCAGTGGGCAGTAGCAGGAGTACTGGCTGGGGGCTGGCCGCTCTGCTTTTGCACCCTTCTCCCTCTTTTGCTGTGTGGCTGGAACTACGTGACCCCCACCTTTTCCTTCGAACTGCACACGTCACTCTGATGACCCGGATTCCATTTGCAGTCTAGGACATCATCATCCTCCACATGATCTTCCACCCACTCCTCACCCCTGCCCTCCTTGCCGGTCTGCAGAGTGCAGAAAGCCGCAGCAGTTGACACTGGTGTTTCGTCATCATCATCCTCTCACATCCTTATTCTCAAACATAAGTGGTTGGGCATCAGTGCACTCAATCTCTTCCACTTCTGGGGAAGAACTAGGTGGATGGCCCATGGAAACCCCGCCAGAAAGAGTCATCAAAATCATAAGGGACTGCTGCATGACTTGGGGCTCAGACTGCTTGGCTGATGTGCACGGGATTGAGGTGGAAGACAGATGCCAGTGGGCCGCCGGTGCCAACTCTGCTCTTTCAGCAGGGGACCGGGTGGGAGACAATGTGAAGGAACTGGAGGCACTGTCAGCCTTCCAATCTTTGACCGCCTCTACTTGTTCTTGCCTCACCATTCGTAGAGCAGTATTTGGGCCTACAAAATGACGCAGAACCTCCAGTCGCCTGGGTGCAACAGAGGAAGGTGTTTCATTTGGGCTCGTAACTGGCACAGATTGACAACGTCTAGAGATGAGCGAGTACTAAAATGCTCGGGTGCTCGTTATTCAAGATGAACTTTTCCCGATGCTCGGGTGCTCGTTTCGAGTAAGGAACCCCATTGAAGTCAATGGGAGACTCGAGCATTTTTTGCAGGGGACCAAGGCTCTGCCTAGGGAAGGCTGGGTGAAAACCTGGAAACCTCAGAAAATGATGGAAACACCACGGAAATGGCCAGGAAACAGTAGGGGCCGCATGCATGGATGCCTCTGAGGCTGCCTAATCCCACCATTACCCCAAATTCTCGGGCAACAGCCTGGTGGAGACCCTCAAGGCAATTGTGCTCACCCAGACCAAGAAGGGCGAGGCACATGCCCATCACGTGTTAGGGAAGCACCCAACTAGGTGCAACGAAGGTCCATCACCCATGCCCATGTTGACACTGCTGTCCTATCCCCGCCACACGACGCAGGCATAAGTCTGACACAGCATGGCGATGACACCAACAAGTGACCAAGTTACATGAGGTAGCAGGTGAGCCACCCAAAAATTTACCCTGACGCAGCATGGCGGTGACAACAGAGTGATCTAGTTAGAGGGAGGTAGCAGGCGAAGCACAAATAAAATTTAGGGTGACCCTGTATGGCGGTGACAACAGAGTGATCGAGTTAGAGTGAGGTAGCAGGCGAAACACCAAAAACACCGCTAAACTATGAGATTGAACACGTGGGCCAGGCATGGCTCATGTGTGAGTCTGCCGAGTTGCAGAGCCACCAACAGTTTACGCCCGTTGTCACACACAACCATGCCTGGTTTGAGGTTCAGCGGTGCCAGCCACAGATTGGTCTGCGCCGTGATACCCTGTAACAGCTCTTGGGCGGTGTACTTATTGTCACCTAAGCTCATCAGTTTGAGCACCGCCTGCAGCCGCTTACCCACGCCACTGCTGCTGCGCCTGGCGCCTTCAGTCGGTAGCACTGTGCTCACGGATGGTAACTGAGAGTAGGAGGAGGAGGGGTTGGAGGAAGAGGCATAATAAGTCTGAGAAACCGTGACCAATGTAGGCCCCGCAATCCTTGGTGTGGGCAGTACATGAGTGGCCCCAGGGTCAAACTCGTTCAGAGTGTCCAAGTTACAATGCGGTAGCAGGCGAAGCACATAAAAATTTTGCGTGACCCTGTATGGCTGTGACAACAGAGTGAACGAGTAATACTGCGGGAGCAGGCGAAGCACATTCAAATTTAGCATGGTCCTGTATGGCTGTGACTACAGAGTGACCGAGTTACACTGCGGGAGCAGGCGACGCACATAAAAATGTATCGTGGCCCTGTATGGCTGTGACTACAGAGTGACCGAGTTACACTGCGGGAGCAGGCGAAGCACATTAAAATTTATCGTGGCCCTGTATGGCTGTGACTACAGAGTGACCAAGCTGGCGAATCACATTAAAATTTAGCGTGGCCCTGTATGGCTGTGACTACAGAGCGACCGAGTTACACTGCGGGAGCAGGCGAAGCACATAAAAATTTATTGTGGCCCTGTATGGCTGTGACTACAGAGTGACCGAGTTACACTGTGGGAGCAGGCGACGCACATTAAAATTTATCGTGGCCCTGTATGGCTGTGACTACAGAGTGACCGAGTTACACTGCGGGAGCAGGCGAAGCACATTAAAATTTAGCGTGGCCCTGTATGTGGACATTGAGGGCTTGTGCATGTGGGTGGGTGGAACTTTATTTCCGCTTGCGCTCCAATGTCTGATCTAATGACAGCTGAACGCTGTGCAGGGACACATTGGTGGACAGTGTGGAGGATCGTGGAGGCGAAGGGGTAGTTTTCGGGCAGGAGGCGCTCGTGCCGGGGTCCTGGTCGCAGTGGCGTAGCTATAGGGGTCGCAGCGGTCGCCTGTATCGCCGTCCCTGTAATGCGGCCTCTCCCTCCCCTGCCCGTTCCTCTGATAGGCTGCAGGCACTAGGCGCGGGACACAGGCCGGAACAGCGCGGGACACAGGCCGGAAGAGGCCTGCATCGCATCGCTGCCAGCTCTATGGAGGTAAGTATAAGTGTTTATTTATTTTTTTTTATTGTTGTAGTCTTGGACCGGAGGGAGCTTTATTGGGGGCACATGGGGGCATTTTTACTGGCACATGGGGGGGCACTGGGGGCATTTGTACTGGCAAATAGGGGCACTGGGGCAATTTTCCTGCACTGGGGGCATTATTACAGGCACTGGGGGAATTTTACTGGCACATGGGGGCACTGGGGGCATTATTAGTGGCACTGGGGCCATTTTTACTGGCACTGGGGCATTATTACAGGCACTGGGGCCATTTTTACTGGCACTGGGGGCATTATTACAGGCACTGGGGCCATTTTTACTGGCACATGGGGGCACTGGGGGCATTTGTTACTGGCACATGGGGCACTGGGGGCATTTCTTACTGGCACTGGGGCATTTCTCAATGGCACTTGGGGGCATTTCTTAATGGCATGGGAGCACTGGGGGCATTTGTTACTGGCACTTGGGGGCATTTCTTAATGGCATGGGAGCACTGGGGGCATTTTTACTGGCACTGGGGCATTTGTTACTGGCACTGGGGGCATTTGTTACTGGCACTGGTTGCATTTCCTAATGGCATGGGAGCACTGGGGGCATTTTTACTGGCACATGGGGGCACTGGGGGCATTTTTACTGGCACTGGGGGCATTTCTTAATGGCACGGGAGCACTGGGGGCATTTTTACTGGCACATGGGGGCACTGGGGGCGCAGTTATTTCAGGGGGAAAGCTATGTTTACACTATTACGGGGCACTATTTGCTGGGCGCAGTTATTTTAGGACACTGTGTGCCAATAATTATTGAAGGGCACTATCTGTGTGGTACTAGTGGCACAGTACTGGGGGTGGTAGGATGATTTGTCCAGATTTTTTTCTGTCTAACTGCAGAGATGAGAAATGGTTGAAAAATGGCGTCTGGTCTGAAAGGAGAAGATGAGGAAAGAGAAGATCTACATCCGAGGAGAAGTCACTGGATGTAAGAGGTATGGGGCGCTGTATTATACTGGATGTAAGAGGTATGGAGCACTGTATTATACTGGATGTAAGAGGTATGGGGCGCTGTATTATACTGGATGTACAAGGTATGAGGCGCTGTATTAGGCTACATTCACACGAACATTGTGTTTTGCAGTCTGCAAATTGCGGATCCGCAAAAAAAGGATTATGTTCCGTATGGCATCCGTTTTTTTTGCAGATCCACTGTAACGATGCCTATCCTTGTCCGCAAAATGGACAAAAATAGGAATGGACATACAGATGCGGACAGCACACAGTGCTCATTTAAGTGAATGGGTCCACATCTGAGCCGCAAAATATGCAGATCGGAGGCCGCAAAAACAACTGTCGTGTGAATGTAGCCTTCCCTGTATGTTCTGTAGTGATATACGTAATGTTAGGAGGGAAAAGGTTAGGGTGAGAATTTGGCATGGGGGGGGGGGGTCAGTTTTTGACTTGGCTGGCAGAAAAGCTAGGTGCACCAGCGCTGGGGGGGGGCCCAAGCTGAACTCTTGCACCAGGGCCCATGAGCTTTTATCTACGCCCCTGCCTGGGCGGGGGGTTGACTCGCAGAGGCAGCAAGTGACACAGGGGAAGGAGCAGTGGTGTGACCCGCAGGAGGTGAACGGCCTTGGTTCCAGTCGGGTGTTTAGCACTCATATGCCTGCGCATGCTGGTGGTGGTTAGGCTGGTAGTGGTGGCACCCCTGCGGGTAGAGCTATCTTGTCGCTAGGTGCGGTTAAGGCATTTGATAGTGTGGAGTGGGAGTACCTGTGGGTGAAGCTATTATATGTTTCCCCTAGGGCCAGGATTTGAGTCAATAATGCTTTATCACCCTCATTTGTGCTGGGAAGAGGCACACGCCAGGGTTGTCCCCTCTCGCCATTGCTTTTCGCCTTGGCGATTGAGCCCTTAGCTGCCATCCGCCGGTCTTCTACTGGAATAACAGAATTTAAAGGGGTTCTGCAGTTGTTTAAAACTGATGATCTACCCTCTGGATAGATCATCAGAATCTGATCGCGGGGGTCCGACACCCGGGACCCCTGCTGATCAGCTGTTTGAGAAGGCAGAGGCGCTGCAGGAGCGCCGCAGCCTTCTCTGTGTTTACTGCAGGCCCAGTGACGTCATGACTAGTATCACTGGCCTGGGCGGGGCTAAGCTCTGTTCACATGAATGGAGATTAGCCCCGCCCAGACCAGTGATAGTAGTCGTGACATCACTGGCCTGTGGTAAACACAGAGAAGGCCGCGGCGCTCCTGTAGCGCCGCTGCCTTCTCAAACAGCTGATCCGCAGGGGTCCCGGATGTCAGACCCCCGCCGATCAGATGCTGATGATCTATCCAGAGGATAGATCATCAGTTTTAAACAACTGCAGAACCCCTTTAAATATGGGGCTCATGAAGAAAGAGTATCATTATATGCTGATGACCTTTTGCTATTTGTCGATAACCTTCCTCGCTCACACCCTAGTATTATGAACATTATAGAGGAATTTAGTGAGTACTCAGGTCTTAGCAAATTAGCACTGATGACACTACATTCTGAAAATGCTAATATGGCACTTCCCACAAATGTATCCCTTGTATGGATAGATTCAAATATTTAGGCATTTTGGTTACGCCTAATGTTTCCGATTATATCTCTCTGAATCTCCTACCCCTATTTGATAGATTGAAATTTAAAATGGAAGCGTGGATCAGGCTCTCACTATCAGTGATGGGTCATGCCAACTTGATTAAAATGATTTGGATGCCGCAAATACTCTATATTCTACATAATGCTCCTCTATGGCTTCCTATCTATCTTTTCAGGCAGGTGGATAGTATATTTATGGACCTTCTTTGGTTTAAGGGAACCTCTAGAATCAAACTTGGTAAGTTGCAACTGGATAAAGAGAAAGGAGGGATGACACTGCCTCCTCACTGGGTATATTATTTAGCTTCACAATTACTAACCATGACTCTAGACAGTGGATTCTCCAGCACCATTTAGGTGTGACTGATCTGGTAGGGTCTCTGGAAGCTCATAGATTCAGACTAATTACACCTTCTTTGCTCACTTTTTCACTCCTACATACTGTATAGTGGAAATGTAAAGACCTATTGGGTGTTAAGGGCTGTACCAAGTACACTCCAATTTGGCATAATCTTTATTTAGGTGAATTGTTTATGCGGGAAGATTTTGAAGCTTGGGAAAGGGAGGGCTGAAATATATTTGCCAGCTATATGAGAATGAAACACTTAAAACCTTTCAGACTTTAAAGACTGAATTTGGACTAGAGGACTAGAGCATTCAGCGTTCTATCAATATCTTCAACTGTGGCATGCCATTCATTGTCGGGGCGCACAATACAATTACCCATCTCTGGTAATGGGGTCTTTGATAGGATAGTTCGAGCCCTTACATCTAAAACACTGATCTCCTTTACTTACGTATGGGGATCTTTTGCCAATGTGTGTTGGAGACCCTTTACAAGGGCTTAAGCATAAGTGGGAAACAGATGTTGTCCTCCTTTCTGACACTCAGTGGGAAAATATTCTGGCTTAAACTTCATCACTTTCTTTATCGGTGGCACAGCGTAGGTCACAATTATTTTTACTACATAGGTAGTATAGGACACCTCTTTTGCTATATAAAATTTCGGACAGATGCTAGTTGTCCTAGATGTACCTATCTGGAGGCGGACATGGTCCATATGTTGTGGTCATGTCCAGCTCTCACAGGCCTGTGGTCTGCGGTTTACACCCTCTTGGAATAAGTCTATGATATTAGGCTACCAAAAGTCCCCAGGGATGGGCTGTGTAATGGACATTCCTACTACAGATATAATACTGTTGGTGCTTGCCACGATTTTATATCTAACTAGGAAACTCATAGCTATGTATTGGCTACAATCAGGGGCGTTGCTAGGGTCTCAAAAGATCCGGGGCCCAAGCCCCATTGAATATAGCCCAATTCTCTATGTCGACCCTCGCCCCACCTCTGCTATACAGGAGAACATACCTCACATCCAGGGCCTCCCAGGTGACGTCTCCTCTGATGTAGATCTTCTTTCTCATCATCTTCTTCATTCGGTCCAGACAACTTCTCTCAGCCGCCTTGTCTCTGCAGAGTGTGACACACAGACATCTTATCTTCCTCACATTTCTATCATCATCCCCCAACCTGGAGTCCCCACAGCCTTATCCTGCTGCTCGCTGTGCCCCCTAAAACCTCCAAACACTATCCTGGAGAAATAGTAGTGCCCCCCATAGTAATAGTCCTACCAATAGTAATTCCATCATTAGTAACACTCCACCCTACAGTGACCCCAGCACTGATAATGCTCCCCAAGAGTGCCTCCATTAGTAGAAGAGTCCTCCAGTATTAATAATGCCCTCACAGAGGCCCCAGTAGTAATAAGGCCCCCTATTGTTCCCCCACTGGTAATCAAGCTCTCTATAGACCCCTCAGTAGTAATAAGCCCGCCCCATAGTGCTCTTAGTAGAAATAAGGTGGATCTATAAGTCTCTCCTATAGAGCCCCCAGTAGTAATAAGAACGTCTAATGTCCCCTGGATTTATAATCCCCCTACAGTGCCCCCAGTATTTATATCGCTCCCCCTACTGTTATAATGCTTGCCCTGAAGTGCCCACTATAGTTATATTCCTCCCTTTAGTGTCCTCAGAAATTATAATTCCTCAGCCCCTCCACCATACAGTCCCATGTAAATAAAGCTATTTCCCTCCCTCCGCAGTAGAGTCCTGTGTAAATAATATCACACCATCTCTCCAGCCCCTCCAATATACAGTCCCATGTAAATAACATCCTTCTCTATCTACAGCCCCCTCCAAATACAGTCCCATGTAAATAACATAATTCCCACCCATAGCCGTCATCAACATACAGTCCTATGTAAATAATATCACTCCCTCCGACAGCCGCCTTCAACATACAGTCCCATGTAAATAACATCACTTCCTTCCCACAGCCGCCTCCAACATGCAGTCCCATGTAAATAACATCACTCCACGCCACAGTCCCATGTAAATAACAGAACCCTACCCAAGTCACCTCCAATACACAGTCCCATGACAACATCCCTCCCTTCTGTCCTAACATACGGTCCCAGTTAAATAAACACAACTCCCAGCATCCCCCTGCATCTCCCTTCACTTACCTCTTCTGCTCACTGCAGCTTCTTCCCCACAATTCTCCTCTTCAGTTTAGAAGACAGGGGTTGAAAAGGACCTGCAAAGATGTCACAGTCATGTGACCAGTGCAGGATTGGACGGCACTGATCACATGACCAGTGATGTCATCACAGGTCCTACATATCTTGCAGTGCGTTAGATTCAATTGTACTGCTGTCCTGAGGATGGCAATACAATTGTATCTGTCTAACAGGCAGGACATTCGGGGCCAGGGAGAAAACATCAGGGGCCCAGGCCCCGAATGTTTTAGCCTAGCAACGCCCTTGGCTACAATCATCTGCTCCAGGCATAGCGGAATTAATACATGTGATGAATAATATGATTTATATGGAATGGAAAGTATAACTTGTATGTGAAAAGAGGCAATCTTAGGACATTTGAGAAACAATGGAATGCTTGGATTGCTCATCCAGGGCTGGCTACTGCAACTTTGTTGTGCACACAGGTGCTACCACACAGAAGTTTCTAATCTACCTAGGGATAGCTGGGCTGTCGGGGACTGCACGGAGGGGTATACGGGGTTTATGTTGGGGAGGTGGATTTTCCACCATTCTGTTCATTGTATTTAATGTACCTTTGTAAAAAAAAAAAAAAACTTTAATAAACAGATCTGATTTAAAAAAAAAAAAAAAAGACAGTCCAAAGGTGCCAGTGTCATCCAGCGGTTGTGTTTTGACCAGCAACCCAGCTGTCCTCGAATGGTTGACTCTGTCTTCTACCTCATCTCAAGTGACATCTAGTGTTGAGCGAACATGTTCGGCCATACTCGAGTCCCCTCCCCGCACGCTAATTAGCCAATTAGCATGCTGGAAGGTCAGGGGCGGGCTGGGCCGGGGGGCAGGAGGGCAGATGCACCCCCGAGCCAGTGTATGTCAGGGCCGCTGCGGCTACTAAACTCAATTGTATCTGCATCCACTAGATGCAGATACAATTGTGCCTGCAGCAGCCAGCGCCGGCGGAACAAGGGAACCTCTGGTTCCCTGCTCCGCTATTCCCAGTGGCCGGCGCACTGAGGTGACGTAGGCGGTGCGATGACGTCATCGCGCCGCCTGCGACGTTCCTCAGGAGCAGACCCACCAGAAGAGGCCTGGTCTGCATCGTGGGACCGCGCCTGGACAGGTAAGTATAAACTGCCCTCCCACTCTACATGCAGCCCTAAACCTAATACTGGCCCCCAATACTGGCCCTGCCTTACCCCTAACCCTGGCCTCTGACCCTCAATACTGACCCTGCATTGACCCCAACCCTAATACAGGCCCCTGACCCCTAATACTGGCCCCTGACCCCTAACCCTAGCACTGGCCTCTGACCCCTACTTCGGTACTGACCTCTAACCTTGGACCCCTAACCCTGATACTGGCCCCTGACCTCCTAGTATTGACCCCTAATACTGGCCCTGTCTCACCTCCCTAATACTGGCCCTGTCCCATCCCTAACCCTAGTACTGACCCCTACCCTAGTACTGACCTCTAACCCTGGACCCCCTAACCCTAATACTGACCTCTAATACTGTGCCTAACCCTAATATTGACCGCTAACCCTAATATACTGTACTGACCCATAACTCTCTAACTCTAATACTACACCATACTGACCCCTAACCCTACTACTGACCACTAACCCTAAGGCTACATTCACATGACCATACTGTATTTGTTTTGCGGTCCACAATTGCGGATCCACAAAACACGGATACTGGCCATGTGCATTCCACATTTTGTGGAATGTACATGCCCAGCCCTATGATAGAAATGCCTGCTCTCGTCTGCGATTGTGGTCAAGAATAGGGCATGCTCTATCTTTTTTGCAGGGCCGTGGAATGGAACTACGGATTTGCGGCCCCATTGAAGTGAATGGAAATATCATCATGTGAATGTACTCTAATGCTGCCTCTAACCCCAATACTGGCCCTAAGGGTGCATTCACACAACCATATTTCTGGGTCTGCATCCGTTCCACAATTTTGCAGACTGGGTGCAGACCCATTCATTTCAATGGGGCCGCAAAAGATGCGGACACACACACAATGCACTGTCGACATCCGTAGTTCCGTTCCGTGGCCCCACAAAAAATATAGAGCATGTGTCCTATTCTTGTCCGCAAAAATAGGCATCTCTATATAGGGCTGGCACTGTGCGTTCCGCAAAATGTGTTTTGCGGATCCACAATTTGGGGACTGCTTAACACTTTCGGTCGTCTGAATGTAGCATTATGCTAATACTACGCCTAACCCCAATACTGGCCCCTAACCCCAATACTGACCCCTAACCCCAATACTGGCCCCTAACCCCAATACTGACCCCTAACCCCAATACTGGCCCCTAACCCCAATACTGACCCCTAACCCCAATACTGGCCCCTAACCCCAATACTGACCCCTAACCTAATACTGGCCCCTAACTCTAATACTGGCCCTAATACCTAATAACACTAACACTAATGCTAATCCTATCCCTAAAACTGACCGGAATGTTAACTACAACCTCCAATACCTCACGCACCTCACACAGTGACCATAATATATGACTGTCCACATATATCTGTACACACTGCATCTTTTATACCTCACACCTGACACATAGTCTACATACAGAGTACTGATACATCAGGTACAAGGTATAATAAATGCAGTGGGTAAACATATATAGTATACACAGCAGTGTACTGATATGTGAGGTATGAGGTATAATAGAGGCAATGTGTACAGATATATAGTATATATAGAATTGTACTGATATGTGAGGTACGAGGTATAATAGATGCAGTGTGCACAGATATATATAGTATATACAGCAGTGTACTGATATGTGAGGTATGAGGTATAATAGATGCAGTGTGTACAGATATATAGTAAATACACTGCTGTATATACTATATATACCCACTGCATCTAGCTTGTCATGTGACCATCAGCCAATGACGTCTCACCCACTGTATTCTTGCTTTTACCGAGTATTATAATACTCGGTAAAAGCTAGATGTGTACGCTGTATTCAGGGGGCACTCAGAAGAGGCACTATACATAAAGGGGGCACACTGAAGGGGCACTATACACAAATGGGCACATATAAGAGGCACAATACATAAAGGGGGTACATATAAGAGGCACTTTTTATAAGGGGCACCAAGCATGTGGCACTAGCATTAGGGGCGCTGTGTGTGGCACCATAAACAGAGCATGTGGCACTATACACAGAGGGCATATGGCACTGTATACAGAGGGCACAGTGTATATGGCACTATATACATAGGGCTCAGAGTATGTGGCACTATATACATAGGGCTCAGAGTATGTGGCACTATATACATAGGGCACAGTGTATGTGGCACTATATACATAGGGCTCAGAGTATGTGGCACTATATACAGAGGGCACAGTGTATGTGGCACTACTATTGAGGGGCCTGTGTGTAGCACTAATGCTGCTGTTATATACAGGGCACAGCATGTGGTACTAAGATGAGTTTGTGTCAGTATGCAGGGTGCCAATGTATTGGTAAAGAGAGAAGCTGAAGAGATCTTCTCGGCAAAATCTGCAGAGCTGCATTGTGAATGGGAGGAGTCATCATGGTGGTCTGAACCAGATGGGGAAGAACTCAGGAAGAGACGTCACCTGTAAGTCGCTAAATGGAAATGATTATTCTGCTACTGACTGTGTATGATGAGTGTTGTAATCACCTGGATGACCTACAGCATCCCTTTACACTTGTTCAGGCCATACTGGGAGCTGTAGTTTCACACTGTACGAGGTCATATGGCGAGGGCTGACCTGACTACTCAGATGGTATTTGTACTGAACTTTTAAAATCTGGTGCTGTATTTATGTAGAGAACTTGGTTCTGGTGCAGTAT
>ONZH01021564.1:0-47146 GCA_900303285.1 Rhinella marina | reverse complement strand
ACCAGCTATCCACAGGTCAAACTGAAGCTATAAACCGCACAATATTGTGGGAGAAACAGGGAAAGTATAGGGAAAAAGGGAAAAATAGGGAAAGTAAAATGACCCCCGATAGCAACACCTGGAAGCTAAGGCTGTGGCCAGAAACAACACAGACACCTATTGATCCACAAGGTAGGCATGTCACATCAAAACACGTGTTGCCAGTCTCAAAGATCTCGTGCCATTCACTGTCACGGGGACGTCCCGTGTGTCTCGTTATGTCTATGACACATATAGGTCGAAACGCGTCAGCAGAGAAAAATATGGATTAATGTGCTGTAATTTAACTTTTAAATGAAGAAATCCCCTGGATCCTTTGCTTTGGTCATCTGTATTGAGGAGTCTGGACCGACGCCCGGTCCGTGAAGGATTAAACAGCAAATCTTTCCACCTGGAGAGCTGGACACACATTTATTAATAGGGGACACGATGGGCTCATGCCTGCTCTCCTGAAAATGCTGCTGATGTGACCCCAAACACAGTCAGTACTGTTGAGTCAGCAGCAATGCCGACTGAGATTTGGGGTGCTATCACTGCATTGGCTGCAACGGTCATGTAGCCTATGTTAAACAAAAGCCAAAAATTACACTGAAATAAATAAGTTAAAATAAGTCACAATATATTAAAAAGTCAAACCACCCCAATTTTACATATAAAAAATAAACAATAAAAAATTAACAAAGGTATCAGTGAATCCCAAAATTTCGAATCTATTACCCTTTAAAAATAATTTTTTTTGTTACGAGTTGTAGGGAAATTGCTGAGGGCCCAATCAGTTCTAGCTACTCCCCTGGTTTCTTTTATTCAACTTTAAATGCAACTTCCTTAGTGGCTCTGATTTCTACTCCCTGTACTATAGTTTTACACAAGAACATTTAGGTTGTTATTTGCATTGTGCCACTGGTTATAGTCACAAGGGCCTGGATGTATTTCTGGAGTGTAATAATATTACAGGTTATAGTCACTAGAGAGGGGTTGTTGATCCAGGGAGTTATTCTGTTTCCTGATTGGAGTCGGGAAGGATTTTTTTTCCCCTAAAGTGTTTTTTTTTTGCCTTCCTCTGGATTAACTTGTAGGATAACAGGCCGAATTGGATGGACAGAGGGCTTTGTTCAGCTGCATAAACTATGTTACTATGTTACTATGGCCACATGAACATGGTGCATATTGGGCCTAGGTATCCTGTGCAGACTATGCTGAAAATATAAAGCGTAGTACAGTACCAGCTAAGTAAAATAGATTTAAAAATATTATCCAGTTTCTGCATGGACATTGAATGCATTGTAGATTTTGAAATTCCCAGCATTTCAATTGTCTGTGGGGATTTTTAGCGCAGATTTCAATCTTTGCAATGCGACAAAATCTTCAAGTAACACATGTAGATTTTGTTGTGTATTTGGTGCAGAAGCTACACTGCCATGTGCATGTATTTAGAGTCTCATTCCTCTGTATAGATCATGCAGAAGTCCACGCTGCAGAAGCAACCCTATTCAGCTGTACGGGACAGAATTCCAGTTGCAGAAATTTCTGCAAAAAACCTATATATAAAGATACTGCCAGGCTGGGTTCATGCAGATGAATTGCGTAAAAAAAACTTTCAAAAACCACAAGCATTTGTAATGCATTGACACATCTTAAAAAAATAAAAAAAACACTGGAATCCCTCTAAAAATGTATAAGGTGTTTACAATGCATATTTTTTTCCACAGCCGATTTGCAATATCGAAACCCATCCACGATGTTCTGAATTTACCAATGATTTCCATAAATCTGCCTTTTAGTCACTAATTCATTAGGTTAGATACATTTCAATATTGTAGCTTAAATTGCACCAGGTTGATATTACAAAAATGATACGTACTGAACAGCCTGATAGATAATAGTTGTCAGAGCCAAATGTAGTGGGAACGCCTCATACAGCACTGTGAGCCCCTTGTAAGCCCGTGTGAGCATGATGTATGGTGTATTGAGGTTTACTCGCTTTTTATTTCTGATTTTGAATATGTATCAATACCTTAGAGATAGAAACATCGCTTTTCCCCTGTGGAATTTTTATCTTATTTATTTTTTTCCATAATTTACTTGGAATTAAAAAAGAAGATAATAAATAACGTAATAACACTACAACTGATGGAGAGGCCATATTAATGCAATAAGTTAGAGTGAACCTGTCGAGGTTTGGTTCAGGTTGACCAATTTTAAAAGTTCGGTTCTGAGTTGGACTGAGGCTAAAACTGTTGGGCTCCAATGGCCCTGAAAATTGGTATATCACGCTCTCTAGTCTCCTAGATTACCACGAAGCTCGGGTAATTCGGACCAAAGTCCACTTTGGATACTTCGATTCAATCAACACTAGCTACTGCCACTACCAACACCTTTATGCATGGGGTCTCCCACCTCCCCCATAACCTCCTGCTCAGGGCAGTCCCAATGGTGACTTCTCTCAAGCTAGTCATCAACTGGAAGACTCTCTTGACTATCTGCCGCCATGCATGGTGGAGTTTTGTTGCCTCTTCGTAGGAAAAAAGAAGATGCCCCACTAGGAGGGGGCAGTAAAGATAGAGAGGACAACACTAACAGGCTTCTCTGGGGCAGCAAGGAGGAAAAGCCAGAGGAATGCTGTAATCCCTGGCTCCATGGCACAGTGTTAGACTCACCAACATGACAAGATGAGATACAGTTGGACATCAAGGCATACAGGTTCTATATGGCATCTTGCAACACATTTTCCATGTTGCAACTGGGTCTGTAGATCAGGCACACTCATAGGTTGCCAAAGCTGGCATCCTAGCTGGTCTCATAAATGCTCTATTGACAATAAATCTGGTGACTGAGCAGGCCAAGGAAGTGTTGCAATCTGGAAGAGACATTCCTGAGAAACTCTTACTGTGTGGGCTTGATAATGCCAGATGGAAGCCTTTTTCAAGAAGAGGAACACATGTGACCGCAGGTTGTCCTGCACATATTGCTGAGCTGTAACTGTCCCTTGTATCACTACAAGGTTATCACACCAGCAGTTGGGGCAGTGTATCACTCCACAGCAAAGTCAGGATTGAAACGCTCACCATGAGGCTTCATACTTGAACCTGATAATCTTTTTCTTTTTATAACATATTTTATTTTCATTCTGAAAAACTTAAGATACAAACACGGGTGACCTGTC
Source organism: Rhinella marina (assembly GCA_900303285.1). NCBI lineage: Eukaryota > Metazoa > Chordata > Amphibia > Anura > Bufonidae > Rhinella > Rhinella marina. The sequence goes on along the minus strand of ONZH01021564.1, from coordinate 43,944 downwards.
CAAAGGTATATCACAACAAAAGAAGATAATCTTATAGCTTCAAATCAGAATATTTGTATAAACTAAACAGGAGAGGGAAAAGAATGGAACAATGGGGATGGGGGGCATGGGAAGGATATTGGGGCCCTGTCTTAGCTGTCACTCAAAGGAGTATATGAGATTTAGGTGATACAAAATAGAAGGTACATTATAATTGAATAGAGGTGGAGGTGGTTAGTCCCAGGTGTGTGGAGCTCCCAGTGTGCCAATTGCTCAAAACGATACAACTGATTCCCTCTATTTTGCCAGTGTGAGATCGAGGGGACCTCAGTTTGTTTCCAGAAACTTGCCACTTAAATCCGGGCCACTCCAAGTAATATCTGGAGTAGGCGTTTAGTTTTAGCGGGGATTTGTACTTCTGTCATGAGACCCAAGAAGCAAATCCAAGGGGATACTGGTATATGGACAGTACATATTAAAGAGAGCTGTTTACACACGGACATCCAGAAGGTCATGATCTTGGGGCACTGCCACCAAATATGAATGTTAGAACCCCTCCCACTCCCCACTGCCAGCATATGGGGTCACAGCTCAGGAAAAGGGTACTTATCTTAACAGAGGTATAGTACCAACTTGTTACCACCTTATAGTAATTTTCCTGGAGATTTACGCATCTGGAAATCTTAGGTGAAATAGACAACAGTTGCAACTTTTCACTATCTGAGAACTGCACAACCTGGTCTTGCTCCCATTTAGGTATGTACCTAACAGCATTAGAGAGTATAAGATCGAAATCTTTTTGGTGGGTTCTTTTTGCTGTAAAGCCATTTTCTTAAACGTGGAATGTTCTGTTAGGGCATCCAAACTAGAGATGAATGGTCTAAGACAGGGGTGCACAATGTTTTTTGTTTGGGGGCCACATTGGCAGACTAAACCAATGACGAGGGCCGAAAATAAAATTTAAAGGAGGATTAAAAACTGAAATACTGTATTTATGGCAGATTGAACACACAGTGTATACCATTGATGTCTAGTTACAGTCCCAGGGCTCCCATCTAATGGGAGAAATACATGAAAAATACATGTGAGCAGCCACAAGACATAGACATACCTGTCTGTTACCAGATGGTTGGGGGCCGCACAAAATGGTATCGAGGGCCGCATGTGGCCTCCGGGCCGCAGGTTGTGCACCCCTGGTCTAAGATAATGGGTAAGATGCTGGATATGGAAGGGGGAGAGGCCCCCTGGGTGAGGATGGGAAGAAAGCTCAAGAGCAGTAGGCATAGCCCCATGAGAACAGAGATCTAATAATGGTAGGTGTATGTCTGAAGCATCAATAGGAAGGGTATCCCTAAAGGCCTGCGAAGAGTCCAGCAGGGCATCCGCAACCTGTGTAAGATTCAAAGGGACAGATGTTAATGTTTTCCTCAGTCCATATTCATGCTTATATACTTTACTAGTGACTATCGGGATCTGCTTCATACTAACCAGTGTGAATCTTAGGGGTATGGGACAAATAGCACTTTTAGCCTGAATGTCCAATCTCTCTTTTTGAAGCTTGTAACCAATCTAAGCATCTAGTCCCTTGTATCGCTTTATAGTAAGTTCTGAAATCTGGAAGGCCCCCCCTCCCTCAGAACACATGTTGCACCAAAAACCTATGAGCGCGTCTGAGTTGAAGCTTCTTCCAAAGAAAGGAAGATATAATTGTTTTTAGTTTTTTTTACAAAATATCTTTGGAATGGGAATAGGTAATACTTGCATGGTATATTACTTATAATACTTTAGGGAGGACTACAGTTTTTAACAAGGCTCTCCGCCCCAAATCAAGATACATATGGTATATCCCATGTGTGTTGGATGGTCTCAATCTGTTTGGGGAGGTTATGATAATAATTAGCCTTATATATTGCAGAGACTTCCAGGATTATATTAACACCTAGAAATTTGATGGACTTAGGCGTCCAATGAAAGGAAGTGAATTGTTGGGCCAATGAGTTAGACAGACAGACATTCAAAACCTGGGACTTACTAAAATTTATTTTAAAATTGGATACAGAGCCAAATTAATCAAATATGGATATTACTGTGGAAAACGCCTCTGATGGGTTAGTAAGGAATAAGAGAACATCAAATGCAAATGCAGCTAGTTGATGGTGGGTAGTTCCCAAGGTGATTCCTTTTATCCTCTCATCTTGACGAATAGCCTGTAAAACAGTCTCCAGTGTTAAAACAAATAGAAGGGGAGATAGCGGGCATCCCTGTCTGGTTCTGTTAGGCTACTTTCACACTAGCGTTTTAAAATTCCGGTATTGAGTTCCGTCATAGGGGCTCAATACCGGAATAAAACGCTTCAGTTTTGTCCCCATTCATTGTCAATGGGGACAAAACTGAACTGAAGACAACGGAATGCTCCTGAAAGCATTCCGTTCCGTCTTCAGACCGGAGAACAAACCGCAGCATGCTGCGGTTTGCTCTCCGGTCCAGGCATCCGCACCAAGACGGATCCGGAATGACCCCCAATGCAAGTCAATGGGGGTGGATCCGTCTGGTGTGACCATAATGGTAACCGGATCCGCCCTCCATTGACTTTCAATGGAGTCCATTACGGATCCGGCTACACATAGACACATACAGACATAAACATACACACACATAAAGACATACAAACACACATACATACTTACATGCTCCCCGGCAGGTCTTCGGAGTGTCAGGACGGCTCACACAGGTCACGATTCCCCACAGCGCCCTCTGCTGGGCGCCTGGTGGAATCGTCAGATGACGATTCCACCAGGCGCCCAGCAGAGGGCGCTGTGGGGAATCGTGACCTGTGTGAGCCGTCCTGACGCTCCGAAGACCTGCCGGGGAGCATGTAAGTATGTATGTGTGTTTGTATGTCTATATGTGTGTGTATGTTTATGTGTATGTATATGTATGTACTGTGTGACATGTGTGGGGCCGGAGCGCAGTTCCGGCTCCACACATGTCACTGCGGCAGGCCTGATCCGGCAGCACCCTTCACCTGCCGGATCAGGCCTGCCGCCAGTGTGAAAGTAGCCTTACTGATGTTGAAAGTGGGGGAGAGTGTGCCATTAACCCAGACCTGAGTTGCGGGGGAGACGTACATGGACATGACTGCTGTAATAAAGCATTATGGGATCCCAAAGCAGGGGAGGGCCCTAGTCATAAAGGGCCAGTCAATCCGGTCAAAAGCTTTCTTCGTGAACCTGATAATCTTTGAATCTTAAACATAACCTGGATTCATAGCTAAAGGTTTCAGTCTGTAGCAATCTAGGTTTCTCATTCAAGGCACCACTGCAAACAAAGGCAACAGTGCCTGTCAATGACAGGTTATGGGCACCATGACAACAAATTTCCTTCTGCTAAGCACCTGGAAATGGTCCAGGTAGAGACAAGAATGTGTGATAAAGAGGCCCCATGTGTCTGGATGGTGGTCAATAAAACTGTGGGATCTTCTCTACTGATGATCTCTCTGGGCCATCCAGAGCCTGTTTGTCAAGTGTGTGTGCCCCCACATAACGACTGCTCCCAAGAATTCCTACCAGTTGAGTTAGAATGGCCTAGATGGCGGCAAATTAGTCAAAATGTCCATCCTGCTTCTCTCAGTCCAATGTGTGACCCTCTCAAAGTCTCTCTAGGGCACTAGGCAAAATGTCTTTGAGGGCATGTCTTGCAGTCGCCGGAGTACTCACCTCTCACATTGTGCTGCAGTCTATGTCACTCAAAGCCATTAATCCCTCCTTCCTTCTGCTTGTGTGCGCTCCTGTAGGACATTACATGGACAGACATTCATTTGACTGATGATCATACAACGTTACATTTCCTCTTCAGTGGCTGTTGCGGATAAATTTTGTGCAGACCTGTGACAATCAGCAACGGCATGTACCGTAGTTAAAAAGGGGTTGTCTTCATAAAAGAAATACTGTAATTTAGAATGACTTATGTCTTTCAATGACTTTACTCCAATGTCGGATTGCTTTCGCTTTAAGTTTCTCATTTTCTCTCAGATTATGGTCAGTATGGAACTTTCTACTGATGATTCTTGAACACGGCCATTTTAACGCATTGCTTTGCCCATTACAATGGTACAGGAGTGCCGCCCCCAACAAGTCAATATACATAAGTGTATTTAACAAAAACAACAACTATGGAATAGCATAGTAGACCATGCAAATCCATACTATGACATCCAGAATTCCTAACACAAATAAAGAATCATATGCGGGCAGCACGGTGGCTCAGTGGTTAGCACTAGTGCGCTGGGGTCCTAGGTTTGAATCTGACCAAGGACAACATATGCATGGTGTTTGTATGTTCTCCCCGTGTTTGCGTGGGTTTCCTCCGGGTATCTATTGGGGATAGTTGGATGCTAATGTCTGTAAAACGCTGCAGAATATAGTAGCGCTAAATAAGTGCATAAAATAAATAAATTCCAGACCAAAAAGGCAAAACAAATACAGCCTCAGATGCCTTATCCCTTTCTCCACATATGACACACATGTAATACACATGTCACAAAGGAGTATATAGAGTCAGCTCAGCAGCTGGGCATGATTCATACATGGAAGTCATGGATAGTTTAACAAAATTGTAAGAATTATAAAAAAAGAAATAGTAAAAGCTAAAATCAAGCCATTTTCCCTTTTATCAAATTAAACATTCTAAGCAATGAAAAGGAAATATCACCATGTCTGTAAATTCCAGGATTTTACTTTTTTAAATTTGGGTTTGCCATAATCGTAATAACCTGCAGAATAAATGAAGATCCTCAAAACACAGACTGAGCAGATTGTATTTTTGCATCTCCATTTTCTAGCTTGAGGACCTGCACAGATCTGGTTATATGATGTTATCTGGCAGGTCCTTCAACATATATATGTGTCCAGAGCATGCGGAGCAGACACAATTGGAAATAGTGCTACCATTGTGGGGCCCAGTGCAGGTACAACGATTAAAGTTGCCCTGTTCTTGAATGATGTGCATAGGTCCAAGGTACTGCGTTTTAGACTGCCAGCATAACCAGGGTGCATCTAGCCTTTCGGCTGGCTGAGGAGAAAAATGAAATAGCGCCCTCCTATCCTTGCGCCAAATTCTCAATTAAAGACATATTTGAGTGTACATTACACACAGGAGATTCACATAACATCCCAATGAAGTACTTTAAAATTTAACATGAAAAAATGTGGAAAAGTTTAAGGGGTATGAATACTTTTTCAAGGCATTATATTTGTGTGGTGGGGCCAATACTATGTTTTACTATGGGGCTCTAAGACACTAAATGGGATATTTTTAAAAGCATCTTAAAGTGTAACTGTTATTTCAGTTTATTTTTAATATTGTATAGTGAAAGGGATGTTAAATATTTTTTGTAATATACTTTATTAGGAAAAGATGCTGCTTTCTACTAGAACACAGAGCACAGTCACCTGTTCAGGCTATGGATTCTTTAGAGCAACAAGGTGGACTTATAAAGTGAATATTTTATACACAAAAAATAGTGCAGTGCTTGCATAAAACAGATGTAAAATGAGTAGTGTTGATCAAGCACCGTAATGCTCGGGTGCTCTGGCCGAACACTAGGTGGTGCTCGAGTGCTTGGCCGAGCACCCGAGTATAATGGAAGTCAATGGGAACCCAAGCACTAAACCAGGCACCCCCTGCTCTGAAAAGGGGAGGGTGTCTGGTTCATAGGGAAAGGCCAGAAAATGGTGGAAACACCACTGAAATGGTTTGGGAACAGCATGGGGAGGATGTCTGGTTGCATCTTGGACACCAAAGTCGCTGCTGGGAATGATGTTGTCTGAGTATTACGCCACTTTTACGGAATGACAAGAATACCCCCCAAAACCGAATATAACATTGATTTTAGAGGAAATATAGTTAGGAAACATTTACTTGTACGTAAAGCGCAAGTGCTTCCAAAAATTACAAGGAAGAGGCACTCCGATACAACCGGTACATCACATAAAGGGGGGCCTCATTCACATTGAGGTACAATTGTTCATTTCGTGGGACTCCTACACTCATAAAGCCTATGCACAATGGGGCTGAAAAAAATTACAAGGAACAGGCACTCCAATACACCCTTTATTACACATAAAGGAGGGCATCAGACACACCCTTGAAAAATTATGATTGATGGCCTGCTCCTGGCACTCAGAAACAATAGGGGTGATGTGCTGATGCTGAACTGACCATCTAAAACATTATGGGTGAGGTTCTGCTGCTGAGCTGACTGTCTAAAAAATTATGGGTGACATGCTGCTGGTGAGCTGACCGTCTAAAACATTAGGGTTCCGGGCCTGCTGGTGAGCTGACCGTCCAAAACATTATGGTTGAGGGCCTGCTGGGGAGCTGACCGTCTAAAACATTATGGTTGAGGGCCTGCTGGTGAGCTGACCGTCTATAACATTATGGTTCCGGGCCTGCTGGTGAGCTGACCGTCTAAAACATTATGGTTGAGGGCCTGCTGGTGAGCTGACCGTCTAAAACACTATGGTTGAGGGCCTGCTGGTGAGCTGACCGTCTAAAACATTATGGTTGAGGGCCTGCTGGTGAGCTGACCGTCTATAACATTATGGTTGAGGGCCTGCTGGTGAGCTGACCGTTTAAAACATTATGGTTGAGGGCCTGCTGGTGAGCTGACCGTCTAAAACATTATGGTTGAGGGCCTGCTGGTGAGCTGACCGTCTACAACATTATGGTTGAGGGCCTGCTGGTGAGCTGACCGTCTAAAACATTATGGTTGAGGGCCTGCAGAGGGATCGCTGAGGACATTGACATGGTCAGCTAGGTACTCCTTTACCATCTTCAAAAACTTTTCCCTCCTTGTGACACTAGGCCGCTCATCAGGGTGAAGATGCTGGCGGGGTGTCATAAAACTGTCCCAGGCCTTGTAGAGTGTCGCCCTGCCTTTGTTGGAACTGCTGTGTGTTCCCCTCGTCTCCCCTCCTCGGGTGGCCAGGGAACTACGTACTCTGCCGCTAGTGTTGTCAGCTGGAAATTTTTGGAGCAATTTTTCGACAAGGGCCTTCTGGTAATACACCATTTTACTTGTCCTCTCCACCTCAAGAATAAGAGATGAGAAGTTCCCTTTGTAGCGGGGGTCGAAAAGGGTGAACAACCAGTAATCGGTGTTGGCTAATATGCGTATAACGCAAGGGTCACAGGAAAGGCAGCATAGCATGAAGTTAGCCATGTGTGCCAGAGTCCCAACAGCCAAGACTTCACTCTCCTCATCAGGAGGATGACTCTCAATATCCTCCTCCTCCTCATCCTCTTCCTCCTCTTTGGCCCATCCATGCCGAAGAGATGGTGTAAACGTGCTATGGCTACCCTGTGTAGCGGTGGCAACCGTCTCCTGCTCCTCCTCCAATTCGTGCTGAGAAGACGAACCGAGGGTGGTCTGGCTATCACCATGTGTAGGTTCTTCCCCCATTTCCACCTCTTCCACACGCAAAGCGTCGGCCTTTATTGTGAGCAGTGAGCTTTTTAGTAGACACAGAAGTGGGATGGTTACGCTGATAATAACATTATCGCCGCTCACCATCTGTGTAGATTCATCAAAGTTGCATAAAACTTCACAGAGGTCAGACATCAATGCCCACTCGTCGCTTGTGAAGAGCGGAAGCCGACCATGTTGCAGCTGGAATTCTACTACTGCCCTCTGCTGCTCACAAAGCCTGCCCAACATGTGGATGGTGGAGTTCCAGCGCGTGCTCAGGTCGCACAGCAGTCGGTGAGCTGGCAAGAGGAAGCGCTGCTGCAGCATTGCCGGGCCGGCTGAAGCTGTAGGTGAGTTTCAGAAATGGGCACACAGGCGGTGCACCTTCACCAGTAGCTGAGGCAAATTGGGGTACGATTTGAGAAACCGCTGAACCACTAAGTTGAAGACATGGGCCAGGCATGGTATGTGTGTGAGGTTGGCCAGCTCTAAAGCCGCCACCAAGTTGCGGACGTTATCAGACACAACCATGCCTGGCTGTAGGTTGAGTGGCGAGAGCCACAGCTCAGCCTGGTCCTTTATGCCCTGACACAGCTCTGCAGCTTCCAACGCATGCTCAGGTCGCACAGCAGTCAGTGAGCTGGCAAGCGCAAGCGCTGCTGTAGCACTGCCAGGCTGGCTGAAGCTGTAGGTGAGTTTCAGAAATGGGCACACAGGCAGTGCACCTTCACCAGTAGCTGAGGTAAATTGGGGTAGATTTTGAGAAACCGCTGAAACACTAAGTTGAAGACATGGGCAAGGCATGGTATGTGTGTGAGGTTGGCCAGCTCCAAAGCCGCCACCAAGTTGCGGCCATTATCAGACACAACCTTGCCTGGCTGTAGGTTGAGTGGCGAGAGCCACAGCTCAGCCTGGTCCATTATGCCCTGCCATAGCTCTGCGGCTGTGTTCTGTTTCTCACCTAAGCAAATAAGCTTCAGCACAGCCTGTTGCCGCTTCCCGACTGCTGTTCTACACTGCTTCCAGCTACTGACTGAAGTCTGACTGGTGCTGCAAGATTCGAAATCTGCAGTGGAAGTGGAAGAGGAGGTGGAGGAAGAGAAGGAGGGGTTGCAGCCGCTACTGTAGGTGGTGGCCGAAATCCAGATGGAAGTAGGGCCCACAATCCTTGGCGTCGGTAGCACCTGTGCCATCCCAGGGTACGACTCGCTCCCAGCCTCCACAACATTCACCCAGTGTGCCGTCAGGGAAATGTAACGTCCCTGGCCAGAAGCACTTGTCCATGTGTCAGTTGTTAAGTGGAACTTCCCCGTAACTGCGTTCAGGGCACGGGTTATGTTTCGGGACACATGCTGGAATAAGGTGGGGATGGCACACCGGGAAAAATAGTGGAGGCTGGGGACTGCATAACGAGGGAACGCCGCCGCAATCAGGCTGCGAAAAGCCTCAGTGTCCATCAGCCTAAACGGCAACATTTCCAGGGCCAGCAATTTGGAAAGTTGCGCGTTTAGTGCTATGGCCTATGGGTGAGTGGCAGGGAATTTGCGCTTGCATTTAAATGCCTGGGGTAAGGACATTTGAATGCTGCGCTGGGACACTGAAGTGGACGTGCTTGCTGATGATTCTCGTGAAGGTCCAGGTTCAGGGCGGGAGGCATCTGGACCTGCGTCTTGGACAGCATGTAACAGAGGGGAAGAGGAGGCAGTGGTGTGACCTGCAGACACAGATCGTGGACCCAGGCTTTCGCCCACAGATCGTGGACCCTACTAGGGTGCTTTGCTGCCATGTGGCGGATCATGCTGGTGGTGGTCAGCTTGCTGGTGTTTACGCTCCTGCTCAACTTGGTATGACACAGGTTGCAAATGACAATTCGTTTATCGTCAGCAGTTTCCTCAAAAAACCGCCAGACTGCGGAACACCTACCCCTTGGCAAGGGAGATTGCCGCAAGGGGCTGCTCTGGGGAACAGTTGCAGGCCTGGTTTGCATGGCCTTCCTTCTCCCTTTTTCCACCCCACTGCCTCTTCCAGCCTGTTGTGGTGCTGCGGATGCCTCCCCCTCTGTACTGCTGTCCTCGCTCGGCTTGCCACCTTCCCAGGTTAGGTCAGCAATTTTATCGTCCACCACTTCCTCTTCCACTTCCTCACTCTGGTTCTCCTCCTGACATGGTGACCTAACAAGAACCTGACTTAAATGAGTCTCCTCCTCATCATCAACCTCTTGAGACACTAATTGCCCTTGACTTATTGACAACTGTCTCATCATCATCATCCACCTCGTGAGAGGCTACTTGCCGTTCCCCACCGTCATCTTTTTCAGACTGTGGATGCTCATGAGTTTGGGAATCAGGGCACCATATCTCCTCATGTTCCACTTCAAGCGGGCCAAACCAAGGAACGGTGATGAAAAAAGCTCCTTGGAATATCCGAATGTGGGATCACTTCTTTGCCCAGACTCTGCATGGTGGGAGGAAGGAGGATCAGGGTGAGGATTTTGTTGCCCATACTCTTGGCTACTGACACTGGACTTTGTGGAAGAGAGGGTGGTGCTTAACTGACTGGAAGCATTATCAGCTGAAATCCAACCGACTACCTGCTCACAGTAGTGTGGCTTCAAGAGTTGTCTTGTCTTGCGCCGCCCTGCAAATTGGGACATGAAGCTAGGAGTTTTGGATGACTTTGCTTCTTGTGCTCTGCCAGCAGGCACAGTTTCACCGCGCCCAGAACCATGGCCTCTGAGTGCACCATCAGCAGCACGCCCACTTCCCCATGCCTTACTGCTCGCTTTGCGCATATTAAATAGTATACATGCAACTTTGTCACAAGTGCGGTAGTGCAGATTTTTATTAAGTGTATGATCAGAAAAATGCGCAAAAGTTATACAGCTGACGCAGCGCAGGTACTGTCGCCTTGATTAGCGGCAGAAAAAATGATACCGGATGTCAGCTATATAGGATACAGCAACGTTATAATGCAAAAGCCGTGCAGGTATTGTCGACTTAATTAACGGCAGAAAAAATGACACCGGATGTCAGCTATATAGGATACAGCAACGTTATAATGCACAAGCCACGCAGGTAATGTCGACTTGATTAACGGCAGAAAAAATGACACCGGATTTCAGCTATATATGATACAGTAACGTTATAATGCACAAGCCGCACAGGTAATGTTGACTTGATTAATGGCAGAAAAAATTACCCCAGATGTCAGCTATATAGGATACATAAATGTTATAATGCACAAACTGCGCAGGTGGTGTTAAGGTCAGGCAAACTTGCGTTATTTCTGCCCCAAAAGAAAAAAAAATATTGCAGCCAAATGTAACAATAGTCCTTAAAAGGACTTTTGGGTCTTTTCAACAGAACAACCAGCCCTGCCTAGCTAAATCCTATCCTACACTATCTGTACCTCCTTGCGCAAACGTTATACAGCAGACGCAGAGCTGGTACTGTGGCCTTGATTAGCGGCAGAAAAAATGACAATGGATGTCAGGTATATAGGATACAGAAAGGATTAGAATGCACAAGCTGCGCAGGTGGTGTTAAGGTCAGGCCACCTTGCACAATTTTTAACCCCCCAAAAATAAAAAATATATTGCAGCCAGATATCACAATAGCCCTTAAAAGGGCTTTTGTGTCTTTTCAACAGAAATACTAGCCCTGCCTAGCCAATTTCTATCCTTACACTATCTGTCCCTCTTTGCAGCAGCTCTCCCTGGTCTGAGCTGGTCACATGTCACTATATAGCACCCGATGCCGCGTTCCCGGCCAGCCAATCACTGTAATGCCAGTAGCCAAGATGGCTATGGCATTACAGTGAATACCAGTACCTCCCTGCATGCTAATTGGCAAATTAGCGTGCGGGGAGGGGACTCGAGCATGGCATATCATATTCGGCCGAGCATGCTCGCTCAACACTAAAAATGAGACAAGATAAAAATAACATACACAAACAGCAAGAGTAAAATAAATGGGAGAAAGCAGTAATAGGAACTTACTGCCCCCGGGAGAAGGGGATGAAAATGGCTACCCGCCCACTCGGCTGTGACTCCCACACGGTGTAACACTGAAATCCAAGTGCAAATACAAGTTTTTTTTCTTCAGTAATTCGATTCAAAAAGTGAAACCCATATATCATATAGAGTCATTACAAACAGAGTAAACTTTTTCACGTGTTAATTAATGTTAATCTTGATGATTATGGCTTACAGCCAAGGAAAACCCAAAAGTCATTATCTCAGAAAATTAGAATATTATATTAGACCAACTGTAATTTATGTTTTTAAACTCAGAAATGTTGGCCAAATGAAAATTATGTACAGTAAATGCACTCAATACTTGGTTGGGGCTCCTTTTGCATGAATGACTGCATCAATGCGGCGTGGCTTGGAGGCGATCAGCCTGTGGCACTGCAGAGGTGTTATGGAAGCCAAGGTTGCTTTAAATGCAGCCTTCAGCTTGTCTGCATTGTTGGGTCTGGTGTCTCTCATCTTCCTCTTGACAATACCTCATAGATTCTCTATGCGGTTAAGGTCAGGCAAGTTTGCTGGCCAATCAAGCACAGTGATACTGTGATTATTACACCAGGTATTGGTACTTTTGGCAGTCCTGCCAAGTTCTGCTGGAAAATAAAAATTCCATCTCCAAAAAGCTTGTCAGCAGAGGGAAGCATGAAGTGCTCTATAGTTTCCTGGTAGACAGCTGCACTGACTTTGGTCTTGATAAAACACAGTGGACCTACACCAGCAGATGACATGGCTCCCCAAACCATCACTGATTGTGGAAACTTCACACTAGACCTCAAGCAGCTTGGATTGAGGCCTCTCCACTCTTCCTCCAGACTCTGGGACTTTGATTTCCAAATGAAATGCAAAATTTACTTTCATCTGAGAACAACACCTTTGACCACTGAGAACAGTCCAGTTCTTTTTCTCTTTGGCCCAGGTAAGACGCTTCTGGCGTTGTGTATTGGTCATACGTGGCTTGACACATGAAATGCGGCACTTGTAGCCCATGTCCTGGATACGTCTGAGTGTGGTGGCTCTTGAAGCACTGACTCTGGCAGCAGTCCACTCCTTGTGAATCTCCCACAAATTTAGGAAAGGCCTTTTCTTAATAATCCTATCAAGGCTGCGGTTCTCCATGTTACTTGTGCACCTTTTTATACCACCCTTTTTCCTTCCACTCAACTTTACATTAATATGCTTTTATACAGCACTCTGTGAACAGCCAGCTTCTTTAGCAATGACCTTTTGTAGCTTACCCTCCTTGTGGAGTGTGTCAATGACAGCCTTCTGGACATTTGTCAAGTCAGCAGTCTTCCCCATGATTTTGTCGCCTACTGAACCAGACTAAGGGACCTTTTTAATGGCTTAGGAAGCTTTTGCAGGTGTTTTGGGTTAATTATTCTAATTTTCTGACGGGTTTTCCTTGGCTGTAAGCCATAATCATCAACATTAACATAAATAAACACTTGAAAAAGTTCACTCTGTTTGTAATGACTCTATAATCTTGTTCAACACTGCTAAATCTCCCAGATTCTAGCAGGGTGAATATATTATCGTATGGGGAACATCTCACCAACATCTTGCACAGGGCACTTTTTTCCCATTCACACCACCTCCACAACTGTGTAGCCCCTGGTTTCTTTTATTCAACTTTAATGAAACTTTCTTAGTGACTCTGATTTCTATTCCCTGTACTATAGTTTTACACAAGAACATTTAAGTTGTTATTTGCATTGTGCCACGGGGGCCACATGAACACGGTGCATATTGGGCCCAGATATCCTGTGTAGTGCAGTAAAAGCTAAGTAAAATAGATTTACAAAATCTCATCTACACGGTGCAGAAGGTTTCTGTCTGGAAATTTGCTTACGATGCAGATTTTATGGGGATTTTCAGTGCAGATTTCATTCTTTGCAATGCAAGTCTGCAAGTAACACATGTGGATTTTGTTGTGTATTTTACGCAGAAGTTACACTGCCATGTGCATGTATCTAGAGTCTCATTCTGCTGTATGGAGCATGCAGAAGTCCATGCTGCAGAATCAACCCCATTCAGCTGTATGGGACAGAATTCCAGTTGCAAAAATTTCTGAAAAAAACCTATATATATAAAGATACTGCCAGGCTGGGTTTTCAGGTTTTCATGCAGATGAATTGCGTTAAAAAACCTTCCAAAAACCGCAAGCATTTTTAATGCATTGATGCATCTTTTTTTTTTTTTTTAAGTGTTATTACAGTTTTTTATTTATCACGTTTGCACATCACAAAATCCCTCTAAAAATACATGCGGTGTTTACAAAGCATTTTTTTTCCAACCACAACTGATTCGCAACGTCTAAACCCAGCCACAATGTTTAGAATTTACCCATGATTTCCACAAATCTGCCTTTTAGTCACTAATGATTTCATTAGGTTAGATACATTTCAATATTGTAGCTCAATTTGCAGCAAGTTGATATTACAAAACTGATACGTACTGAACAGCCTGATAGATAATAGTTGTCAGAGCCAAATGTAGTGAGAAAGTCTAATACAGCACTGTGAGCCCGTGTGAGCGTGATGTATGGTATATCGAGGTTTACTCGCTTTTTATTTCTGATTTTAAATATGTATCAATACCTTAGAGATAGAAACATCGCTTTTCCCCTGTGGAATTTTTATCTTATTTATTTTTTTCCATAATTTACTGGGAATTAAAAAGAAGATAATAAATAATAATATTAACACAATAAGTTAGAGATTAGTGAACCTGTCAAGGTTTGGTTCATGTTCACCAATTTTTTTTTTAAAGTTCTGTTCGGAGTCGGACCCGATTCAGTTCAGGCTAAAACTGATTGGTTCCATTGGCCCTGAAAATTGGTATATAACACACTCTAGTCTCCTAGAATTTTTAGGAAAACATGTTATTTCTTTTTGTTTATTTTTTTAATGATTTTTTGATTTTTCCCTCCCCAAGCTCTTGAACTTAATGACAGCAATAGTAAATCATATCTGAGTGACACTGACATACACAGCTATGGGTAAAAGCTTGTTTGAAGGAATTAATGAACAGCGTGTTTGAAAATACACCGCATCGCATCACGTGTTATGCTTTTTCATATTCCAAAACTTCCAAAAAATTGTCCCTTATCAGGGGCAGACAATGTTTAAAACACATGGTGCTTTTAGAAAAAATATATATATTGTTACGGGAAAAAGCATCCAAAAATTATGCCTTGACATGGTCAGAATGTCTACCCTACACTCACAAGTGTGAGTAATTGTCAGAAAAAAGAGGCTTGTTGTGAACAAGCTTATAAAAATTATCCTTTTTAATTGGGGGCAGCAACAAAAGGTATGGTGGAAAAGGTATGGTAATAGAGGCACATAGCCACAATAGTAATGGCAGCAGGAGCAGCATAGTATGGAACATACAAGACAGTAGATTGGCTGTTTATCCGTGGTAGTAGTAGTAGTAGTAGTGGTAGTAGTGTTAGTGGTAGTAGTGGCAGTCATATGGTACATGTTAGCAGGCAGGCAGCAGCATGATGGAGGCAACCTTACAGGAAATTATGGTAGGCAAACAGCAGCAGTGGCATGATGGAGGCAAAAACAGCAGCCGCATAGAACATCATAGTAGGCAGGCAACATGATGTTAGATAGGAAGACAGCGGCAAGAGGGCAGACCGTCAGCAATGCCATGATGTTTTGGACACTGGTGGAGGACAACTTGGTCTTATGAATGAACCTCTGGGACACTGAAAACCTTCTCTGGGATGACACTGGAGGCTGGGCAAGAAAGAAGAAAAAGAGTACTGTGACAGTTGGGGCCACTGTTCCAGTCTGTCTGCCCAGAAATCTATGGGGTTTGGGAACAGGGTAGAGTATAGGTAGGCCTGAACCAAGGCATTGAGGTAAGAGGTCTCCTCCTGCTGAGTTGCCTCAGCCTGGTGCAGCATGTAAAAAAACTGCTCCATCATTTTGAAGAGACTGAACTGGCTGCTGCTACTGCTTGTAGTGGCAGGAGGTGGGTGATTCTACTGGGGGTGACGGAGAGGGGCCTCCCTTTCAGAGATGCTGGCAGCAGGCGTATGCTCACCAAAAGCTTTTGTACACAGTGTTTTCTGGTAATAACGTAATTTGCCCTCACCTTTGGAGGGAGGAAAACATTCCCCCATTTTGCTTTGATACTGAGGGTCTAAAAGCATGGCTATCCAGTAATCATCATACTGCTTGATGTCATTGATATGCCTTTCAGTGCATAAGCAAGTGAGCATACAGATCACCATTCTGGCCAGTGTATCTGAGGAGCCAGTTTTTTTCCAGCTCCACCCTCTACTGAGACGATTGGGTATCCTGGCCAGTGCCATTATCATCATCATCATCCTCCTGCTCCTCCATATCTGACTCCTTCTTCTCCTCCTCAAGTGGCAGCTCCTCATCCTACTCCTCTTCCTCCATAGGAGTTTCTTGTTGTGGGTTTGCAACATCTACAGAGCAGACAGCAAGATCCATTAGCTGTTCTTCCGTTGCGGTCCTCTGCTGCAAAAGCGTCAGTGTCTGTTCTAAGCTAAATATGAGGGGGTGACATTGTTCATGTGAAGGAGGAGGAGGAGTCTGGGAAGGAGAAGCAGAAAGTGATGACGAAGTTAATGACGCCGTATTGGCCATGCATGTGTCCTAGCTGCGGCAAGGGAGATTAGGAAGGAGAAATCCTTCACACGGTAGCTGGCGGCCACCTTTGTTTGGCCACAGGATGGGGTGATGCCACTTCATGTTGTTCAATAGCTAATTAGCAAACTTTTACTGTAAGTTCTTTATTCATCCGGGCAAAAAGCCAGGGAAGAAAGCGGTCACCTGACCTAGTGGGAAGGGCTTGCTCTGATTGGCCCATAGGCTCGGTAAGCCAGCGACATCAGTTGTGCTGCGACTGCTGAGATGAGCAGAAGCACTGTGAAGTTGTAAAAGACAGAGAACTGTTTTCTGGAAATTGTGGTGTAATTGTTCTGGGCATCCATAATAATACACATATCAGGGCCAGTGCAGGGCTAGTAATATTAATCAGGCAGGGAGAGAGACAGGAAAAGAGACAGGGAGAGAGACAAAGACCTGCAGGGCCAGAGTCAAGTGAAAATGTCTGGCACGGAAAAGCAAAAGGGTTCCAGCCAGACCTCAAACGCCAAAAAAAAGGAGAAGGTGGCACAGGCCAGCAGTGCCACAGGACATATAGCCGCAGCTTCTACTGGTAGAATTCGTCATAGATGGCCACAAGCCTCGGATCACCTGCTGCACTACACATCTCCTTCTTCTGCTGGTTCGGCTGTCGGTGTGTGCCATCGTAATCCTGCTGGTCCATCAGCCGGATCATGTATTTAAGCTCTTCGGAGCTAAATGCTGAAGAACGCCTGGATGCCATTTGTAAAACTTCACTCTGCCTCTAAGGAGTGCACACCACGGCCTAGCGCTGTGCGTGCCTGCGTATTATGCAATCACTAGACAATAGTACACTGAGGATTCATACGCAATTTGTACGCTCATGTGTACATGTTTACATAAGTAGCGAACCTTTAACAACTGTAGGTTCGTTATTAGTGCGCGAATGTTCGCAGAACATGACAGAATAACGAATGATTTGTACGCAGCTTCGACCGAATAGCTTCGTATTAGGTACAAATCTTTTTAAAAATTTGTCGAACATTCGGCGAAGTGAATTTTGGATGATTCGCTCATTTAAGATGTGTGAAATCCTCATCGCTACTACTGCTAGCTCTGGTGGTCTCTGCAGCTGTAACTCCAGCAGATGCTTCATCTGTGATGCTCTGGTGACCTCCCGGGGTAGACACGCAGGATCATCTTTTTCTGGAAGATTTTTCTTGTAAGTGACAGACTCTTCGGATAGCAGTAAAGGATAGTTCCTTGTTTTTTTATAGCAAGAAGCTCTACGTTTGGTTGTGGCTCCAGAGTACACAGAGAAGTATCAGCTGTCTCATCACTGGTAGACAGGTCACATACTCTTCCAGCTGCTGGTGGTGGGCGACCGCAGTCCAAATGGATACAGTAGCTGTTCCAGGTAGCTAGGTCAGCAAAAGGTTACACTGTGTTTTGGGAGTGCATTGCTATGGACAATAGTGGCAGAATTGGTAAATGGCCCCTTTAAGAGTTGCTACAACCAAGCACTTTTTGGGGAGTATGGGGTGCCAGAGAGCAGATTATGGCCCTAGTGGTATTCACTCAGGACTCTTTGATATGGACTCTCGGGGTCTAGGGGCATGGAAAACGTATAACGGCTTCCTCTTCCAGTGGAGGTGTGTTGGTTTCTTCATCCCCCAGGGAACTGGGATTCTGCTCTCTGATTGCTGACAAGCTGGTTCCTTTGTTGAGTTGAGCTGCCAGATTTGCAGGCTTGCAGGTAGGTGCTGAAACAGGGGCATCCAAGATGGGTGATTAACCTCTTCCTTGCTGGTGTGCGCATAATGGCGTGGTTTCGCCAGTTTCTACAGCAGAAAAACCACCCCTTAGCGTGCAATAAGGCTCTATAAGCGTCTTGAAAGGCGCAGAAGTAAATCCTGTTTGTGACACAACTTTGCAGCGCGCAGCGAGCCGGTTCCTAGAGGCTCTACTAGTTCCAGGGTTAGGATGCTGAGTGGTGGTAAGGCTATGAGGGGTGTCACGGTGCTCCTACCTGAATCTGGCACCCTGAGGTCAGGCCACATAGCGGCTACACAGAAAGTTTGTAATTAGTAGGAACCGAAATAAGTACAGTCCAGACTCAAGGTTTCAAGTTGAAGTGATTTACTCAATACTGGCATAATCGGGTAGCAGCTCAGACAGAATCACAGTAGCTCTTGGCTCCAGCAGGTTTTACGGTGCACTGCCAGGTGAACTGGGTTCTTACTTCTATTACTATTACTATTACATTCGTTTACTGCTGTGCTTATCTCTCCTTCTTGTCTGGCCTCTTCCATCTGGGCTACATGCCACTGATAGCAGGCTTAGTTCCCGGTGGGCTTCTGACCACATTTTGATAGACTGTCGGATCTCATTTGCAACTCTTACAACCCTTGGGTTAGGGCTGACATGACTCTGGCTGCAGATTGACTGCTGCGCACCTTGTCAGGCTTCTAGGCCAGGACTGCACATCACTACTTCTCCAGCCTAGCACCAAAAATCAGGCTCAGCCAACTCCCATCAGGCAAGACAACTCTCCCCTTGGAAGATCTGGGAAAACCCATCCTTCAAGGAGGGGAAGAGAATGGAATGGGAAGTTCCATTCTACCTATAGCTCACTGCCAGACACACTGCCACCTGCTGGTAACCAAGCACAGTGCAATACATAACAGTTACCATAGCACTTTCTGAAAGGGCCTGGAAACAAAAGGCATAGAGGTGTCACACATTGATTAGGCACTAGAGAGAGTAGCAGGTAGTGTCCGCTCTGGGGTACTACAAATATGGTACATTACAAGAGGAAAGTCTATGCCAAACTAAGGCCAACCATGTTTGAAGGGAGCTTCCTACGGTCTGTAGCACACTATCTTTTATTAACACATATTCATTTCATTTCACATCAGTTAAAAAGTTGTTGTCTATTGTACTATAAACTAGATGGACTACTACAATGTCTGACTCCTACCAGTTACACCCATCTCTTCACAATTGACACATAATCTTTTTGGACTATAATAAGATTAAAAAAATGAATTCTGCTACATTTATTTATTTGTTAATTTATTTATGTGACTCTAATCAATATTACTTTGGCCATTTTTCTAGCAGCTCCCAGGACTTCTTTGTTCCTCAGGCTATATACAAATGGGTTCAACATTGGGACCACGACAACATAAAACATTGAAAGAATCTTATCTTGTTCCTTAGAGTGTTCAGATTCTGGTTTCATGTACATGAAGATGCTTGGTCCATAGAATAATAAGACAGTAATGATGTGGGAGGAACAGCTAGAAAAGGCCTTAAGTTGCTCCCCAGAACGAATCTTTAAAATTGTGGAAATAATTCTCAAATATGAGGTCAAAATAAAAATCAAACTAGAAATTACCACACAGCTATCTTCTATTGAGATGATTATGTTCATACTCTTAGTGTCACTAGATGTAAGTGCCATTACTTGCAGTATCTCACAAAAGAAATGGTTGATCTGGTGAGAGTAACAGAATGATAAGTTAGATATCATGAAGGTAAACGTTAGTGAATTTGCGGCACTTACAAACATGTAGGAAATCGCTGTAATAATGCAAACTCTTCTAGTCATGATTAAAAAATAATGTAGAGGAGAACACACCGCCACATAGCGATCATATGCCATACAGGTCAGGATATAAATCTCAGCATTTCCACACAATATGAAGAAGGACAGCTGAGTGAGGCAGCCATGGAATGAGATAGTCTTGTCTTCTGTTAACATAATGGACAACATCTTTGGGATAATAGCAGATACATAGATGACGTCTACAGAAGAAAGATTACACAAGAAGAAATACATGGGAGTGTGAAGTTGGGGTACACCACAGATCAGAGCAATGATGATCAGATTTCCCACCACTGCTAGCAGATACATGAATAAAAATCCACTAAATATAACAATTTCATTTCTTCTGGAGGTGGAGAATGGGGTCATGTAGAATTCAGTCTCTGTGCTGTTTTTACAGTCATTCATTTTGAGTATCTGTGATAAAAGAAACAGATTGTTTAGTGTGGAATGGTAGTTTCTACTGATGATACTTAAATAATTTTTGTAGGCCCAAAATTCTTTTTCTTTTGACCCAGAATTTCAAAGTTATGATGCTGATTGAAGCAACAGTACATACTGTACAACAGCAAAAGCATAGTTGCAAAGTGTATAACATTGCAGTTTTCCTCCAATAACAGTGTACAGAGGCAACTAAAATGATTGTAGTTGTAGTCCATGGGTCTCTCTGAATACCTTGCTATCTACCCAAGTTAACCACATTCTCTCCTTCTGCAGTTCCTGGACCGAGGAGTGCAGAATCTTTAGATACAAATGACACATCCATCTCAAAGTGTGGTAGGTGCCTAAACAATAATCCTTTCCATAGGAGAAAAGTCTTTTATGCCATAAATAAGCTGTCTGAAGCTTGCATGGCCTGGATGGTTCTAGACCTTCTATATGTCTTTTCTCCTTCTATTGCAGCTACAATCTTAGAGGTAAAGGTTCTCATGACTTGGGCCTGGTCTACAGGACCTCACACACATATCCATCCTGTATCTCTTCTGAGATTAGACTTCTCAACTGACTAGCCAGGGGGCGGACTCTGCCCATCACTCTGGCATCCTATATATAAATATTTGATTGCCCATATATCGCTGTAAAACATAACACAATAAATCGCATTTCACTATAAAATATTAACTCTTGCACTAACAATTAGTTCTTTGCTATATCCCTCTGGGACACTCCTGTAAGACAGCATGACAATGCTTTGGTTTACACATATGAAAGAAGGGAGAGAGAGTGGAAGCAATGCTCTGCCCTGTTTCTATTGAGGATGGGAGAATGTCCATTGAAGAGGACAAGGAGGAGGTAGTTAAGTGCTTGGTGTGGGACCAGGCAAAAATTTAGAGGTCTGTATAGGATCTGGCCTAGTTGTTGGTGCTCATCACTGTTGCTGTGCAAAACATTGTCCTAGTGTGCCCTGAAAGACATGTACTGTCCCTGGCCATAATTGTTGCTCCAGGTGTCGACGTTTGCATGCAACTTGGAGAAAGTGACAGTTCCAAGGAGAAGCCCAGGTTCTCTGCCACGGGTGCAATGTAGGCATGGCTTTTTGGATAAATAATGGGAGACAAGACAATTTCGGGGAGATAAAAGACAATGTAGAGATTGCAGACTGCAGTGGTATGGAATCATCATGATGGAAAGAATGGATATATGAAAAGACAAGACAATTTTTGTCAATTTTTGTAAAGAGAAGGAACTGTATGTATTGTAAATACTGCGGAAATATCACTTTCACATGTTTGCTTTTTATCACCAATTATTCAGTTACAATTGATGTTAAATGTTATTAGAATGTTAATAGTAAATGAATGATACTTACTGGACAACCTGATGGATTGTAGTTGTGACATGGAGAAAGGAAAGCTCCCGACAGCACTGCAAATATATATGGTTTGTTCACTGTTTTAATGATGCACAAATGCCCAAGAGTCAGTAATACAGTTTTTCCCCTGTGGTATCTTTTTCTAATTAGGGAGAATTCACATCACCGTTATTTTTCTATCTTCTGATCTGTCAGAAAAATTAGGGGAAAAAAATGGATCCTTTAAAAAAACAAAAAACAAACAAAAAACAGATCCTTTGTGGAGTAATGCTTAGTAACCATTAGGATGCAACAAAGAGGGCAAAGAGAGGTAAAGGGGCATTCACATGACCATATGTATTTTGCAGTCCGCAAAATGCGCATCCACAAAATATGGGTGGTGTCCGTGTTGCATTCATTTCTTTTTTTTTTTTTTTGAGGATCCATCAATGGGTTTATGGTCCTCATTATCAGCTATGAACACATAGGACATATTACATCTTTTGCAAAACAGACACTTGAATGTGGAAAGCACACTGAGTGCTTTCTGCATCCATATGTCCAAACCATAAAAGTTCCTGAAGTCTTCACCCCATCTGCAAGACATCCTGAAAATGGCCAGGAAACTTTGCAGGCACTTCAGCCACTCATACACTGCAAAGCACACCCTCCTTGAGCTGCAGCGGCAGAATGGCATCCCCAAACATAGGCTGATATGTGACGTTTCCACCAGTTGGAATTCCACCCTCTATATTTTAGGCCAACTATATGAACAGAGAAAGGCCATAAACGATTTCTTGATGATCCAGGTGGACAGGAGTACTCCCCTTTGTAATGTTGATATCAGCCAGTGGCAGCTCATACGTGACACCTGCCTTTTGCTCATGCCCTTTAAGGAGGTCACTTTATTTGTCAGTTGCCAGGACTACGGGATGAACACTGTCATTCCACTGCTTCATGTCCTGGAACAGATGCTGCTAAATGTGGCTGGTCAGGGGACTGGAGATGTGGTGCCTATATCTCACGGAGGAGATGGAGGCAGGAAGTCCCTATGAGTCACTTGCGCAAATGGCTCGCTGCATGTTCATTTGCTTGGGTAGTGACAACCGAATTGTCACCATTTGGCAGAGAGATAACTACTGGCTCTCCACCTTGTTAGACCACCACTACCAATCCTAAATGGGGTCTTTTTTTATACCTGCTGAGGGAGGACAAACTTAACTACTATAAAGACATCCTATGTAGTAAGTTGGCCACTGCCTATCTGTGCCATTGTCCATCTTCTGGCAGGTCTGCCTGGGGGGGTACTCTGTGCTCACATTCCACTGCCATGGCAAAACAACTGCAACCAAAATGGGGAGAGATAGTGTTTAGTAGCAACCCCGAACCACCAGAGAGGCCCGAGGAGATCAGAGTGGCACAAGTGATCCTGAGAATCGCACGGGCATCCCATCGTGCCTGCATCAGTGGCCCACGCCCAGAACCTATGGGACTATAAGAAAGCGGTGAAGGACTGGGTCATCCAAGTGCTTGACCATCCGAGGCCGGGAGACCTTACGCTAGAATGGTGTAAAGGAACCATCCTATGGTTTTCAGTCTAGCAAGGTAGTTGCTTTCTTGCAGATGACGAGGTCGGGGAGGAGTACTTTGTGGGCCGCAGGTCTGTGAAATGGTCTTACCTGCCCCAAGCCTGTCATAGCTTATACGTGGGGGATCAGGTGAAATATACCCTCATGGCATCCCTGAAAGGCCCCTTTGCTACTGGGGTAATGTTATTGTCTAAGCTCCTGGTCCCTGCATCACCACCAGAAGTTTGGCCGGAGGAACCAGCAGCCGCAGAATGCGTGCGCTACCTACAAAAGTCACCAGATGGCCTCCATTTCAGGGAGGAGCCACAGCCGGAGTCTCTGATCCCTGGATTGCCACAACCACCACCACAGTCCTTTTACCTGGGTCAGCTGACTACATCACATTCCAGCCCACGGTGATCCAGTACCTTCTACCATGGAAAATGAAGTCAGCTGCAGCCAGGGGAGCTGGCGGTTCTTCCTTGGGTGCAGCCTTACCTGAACTGCTGCAGCCAGAAGTCCTTACCCCTGTTGTCCCAGCAGGATTATCCTGAAAAGTGAAGCATCAAGTGGCAGCAGCACTCACCAGTTTGACCGCCACCCGTTCAAGTCCGAATTCTGGCAGCAGAGGGCCGTGGACCTCAACCACGGCAGCCAGCTTGGCCTACAGGAGGAAGTAGTGTCCTTTTATGTCCTTTAGTAGCAGCAGTAGCAACGAGGAGGACTTCAGGTCCCTCATCTGAGGAACCCTTCTACAACTGGCTGTCACTGTCTGGTTAATTTAAAGCACACCTCATGAAGACATAGACTGCACCTGACGGGTGAGAGCTAGTTGGCACTTGTTTTAAATTTATCTAGTTTGTATTGCCCCCTGTTTGACTCTCACCCAGATGGACATGGCTTGTCGGACTCCCCCCCCCCAATTCTGCAGAAAATTCCCAGTTGTGCCTAAGCGCGCCTATTCCCCCCCCCTCTCAGGTTATGTGGGAGCCCCCTTTGCAAAAAGAGTTCTTTATTTGCTGCTATTTTATATTATCCATGTGGATTACACGTTACCTGTTTGGATTACAAAATTACCTCGCATGGATTACAAATGAATTTTGGACTGTGTTCCAGTGTTTTATGCCAAGCAGCCATGAGGAGAGACTCAAACATATTGCAGATGTGAAATTGATTGCACTAAAATGTTTGCATAATTAGGTCTTTGCTGTATTTTAGCAATAATGTTTATACTGGTTCAGCAACGATCAAGCACTTTAGCCCATTGTGTGTATTCTTTTTCAGGTACTGTAATGTGTCCTATTATGCAATTATTGTGCATAATAGGACACATATGGACTGCCTCTAAGGAATGTAAGCAGCGGTGTACGTGCTTGCGTATGACACAATCACGAGTCAATAGTACACTAAGGATTCGTATGCACTTTGTACGCTAATGCTTATGCATTCATTTCAGTAGCGTACTTTTAACAGCGACTGTATGTTCGTAATTTGTCCAGGAATGTTCGCAAAACAACAATAATTTTTTAGCGCAACTTGGACCGAAGAAATTCGTTTTAAGAACGAATCTTGTCATAAATTCGTCGATTATTCGCCGAAGCGAATTTTTAAAGATTCACTCATCTCTAGTCTTATTGGATAAAAAAAATGTGGATTATTGGTGGGCAAAGCATTTAAAAATTATGTCTTGACATGCTCAGAATGTCTGCCCGACATTTACACATGTTAAATGTCAGAAGAAAAAGAGATTTGTCGTGAACAAGCCTAGAAAAATTTGCCCTTTTAATTGGGAGCAGCAGCAGTGTGGATGTGGAAAGGATTGGGTTGGCTGTAATAGTGGCAGCAGAAGCAGCATAGTAGAACATACAAGGCAGTAGTTTGGATGTCTATGGGTGGTAGTAGTCGTAGTGGCAGCAGTAGTAGTGGCAGATACTGTACATAGCGTTAATGGTAGTGGCATTAGGGGAGTAGCAGCGAGGAGGAGCAGCCATATGGTACATGTTGACAGGCAGGCAGCATCATGATGGAAGCAGCAGAAGCAACCTTACAGAACATTATGGTAGGCAAGCAGCAGCAGTGGCACGATGTAGGTAGCGACAGCAGCCGTATAGAACATGATAGCAGCCAGGCAACATGATGGTAGATAGGAAGACAGCAACAGTGGCAAGATGATGCACCGTCACTTTGACAAAATTGATGTTTTGGACACTAGTGGAGTACAACTTGGTGGTTTGAATGAACCTCTGTGGCACTGGGAAGGGCAAGAAAGAAGTAAAAGAGAGTACTATGACTGTTTGAACCACTGTTCCAGTCTGTGTGCCCAGAAATCCATGGGGTCAGGGAACACAGTATGTATGAGCTGGAGACAGGCTAGAGTGTAGGCAGGCCTGGGTATTGAGGTAAGAGGTCTCCTTCTGCTGAGTTGCCTCAGTCTGGGGTGGCATTTAAAAAAAACAAAACTGCTCCATCATTTTGAAGAGACTGAACTGGCTGCTGCTACTGCTGTTTGTGGCAGCAGGATGTGAGTGATTCTACTGGGGGAGTGGAGAGGGGCCTCCCTGTCAGACAAGCTGGTGGCAAGCTGCGTACACCGTGTTTCCTGGTATTAATGTAATTTGTTCTCCCTTTTGGAGAGAAGAAAACATTCCCACATTTTGCTTTGATAGTGAAGGTCTAAAAGCATGGCTATCCAGTAATCATCAGCGTGCTAGATGTCAATGATACATCTTTCAGTGCATAAGCAAATGAGCATACAGGTAACCCTTCTGACCAGTGCATCTGAGGAGCCAGTTCTTGCTAGCCCTGCCCCTCACTGAAACCAGTGACATTATCATCATCATCATCATCATCCTCCTGCTCCTCCATCTCCAACTCCTCCAGTGCCTTTTAGATTTCTGCTTACTCTGTTATTTGTTTTTAAAAATGCAGGTTAAAAAAAGGCCTCTCTTTACTATTGCAAACTTGTAAGGTGGTTATCCCCCCCCCCCACCAGCAATATAACAATGCAGGAATGGCTAGTAAGATTTCCATCTACTGCATTATTTGCATATAAAAATTCAGGTTAAAAAAATGTCTTTCTTTACTATTAAGACACCCCTTGCAAACTTGTAATGTGATTATTCCCTTACTTTACACCACCAAGATAATGTAAACGTCTAATGCAATTATTATTCCACCCCACACTACCAATACAATGCAGAAAAGGCTGATTTCTGTCTATGGTTTATTTGAGTTTAAAAATGTAGGTTAAAAAAATCCCCTGTCTTTACATGCGTTGCAAACTTGTAATGCTATTATTTCCCCCCCATATCACCAATACAACAATGCAAAAAAGGCTTTAATATTTATGTTTATAGTGTTTAAAAAATCTGCAATTTCTCAGCAGCAGAACGTTTTTGGGGTACTGTGCTGGCGATAAACTTTTTTTATGGTTTTGTAATGCATAGCTGCTAGGGTGAGTTTCTGCATCAGATGTATTATAAGCACTGACTGTCCCCCACCCAACCCCTCAGCTCCTCACTCCTTCAAGCTTAGGGCCCTTGCACACGTCTCGGAGCAGCATTGATCGTGTGCACGGGAGCACACAGCATCATAGATCACAATGACACTGTGCACGTCAGGCCAACCACGGGACTATTGTCCTGCACTCACAAGATCATATGCTGTGCGCTTCCATGCGTACGATAAATGCCGCTCCGGGACATATGGCCCGCTCACGGACCATATGTCTCAGAGGGCATACGGTTGTGTGCAAGGGCCCTTACCCTGATCACAGTCCCCATTATTCTACACAATTATTTCTTTTTATTTTTTTCCTATACTGTACCAGTTACACTACAATATATGCTTGCTTGTGACTCTTTATACTGTCTAAGATCGTTTTCTGTAAGACACTGTGGTTCTGCATGGGCACTTATTTGCCTGCTGCCTCACTGATTAGTTGATACAGGCTGACAAACCTTGAGAAAACTAGGCTAAAGCTGTCAGTATTAACTATTTATTGCCCATTCAAAACATCCTTGTAATTACAAAATGGGATATTTTTAAAAGCATCCTAATATTTAATTGTGAGAGGTACATACCTTATGAGAATAAAAGGTTAAGGAACAAGGAAAAACCAGTGTGGATAAATAGAGCTGTAAAGAAAGCAATAAATGACAAAAAGGAAATAATTTAAATCACTAAAACAGGAGGGTGGCGAGGAAGCATTGAAAAACTATAGAGAAAAAATAGAATATGTAAAAGACAAATAAAAGCAGCCAAACTAGAGACCAAGAGATTAATCGCCAAAGTAAGTAAGGTTAGTAAAACTAACCCTAAAGTGTTCTTCAATTATATAAATGGTAAAAAGTATAAACCTGAAGGTGTCGGCCCCTTACAGAGTAATGAGGGTGGTGTTGTAGAGAGCGATGAGGAGAAAGCAAAGCTACTAAATATTGTTTTCTCTCCACTGTATTCACTGAGGAAAATAAACTGTCAGATGAAATGCAGAATATAAAAGTAAATTCCCCTTTAAAAGTGCCCTGTCTGACCCAGGAAGAAGTAGAGCTGCGTCTTAAAAAGATTAAAATAGACAAATCGCCAGGACCGGATGGCATACACCCCCGTATCCTAAGAGAATTAAGTAATGTCATAGCCAGACCCTTATTTCAAATATTTAAGGACTCTATA
The DNA here is from genome assembly GCA_900303285.1 of Rhinella marina. Classification (NCBI taxonomy): domain Eukaryota; kingdom Metazoa; phylum Chordata; class Amphibia; order Anura; family Bufonidae; genus Rhinella; species Rhinella marina. Next base: position 16,219 of record ONZH01021564.1, on the reverse strand, counting down.
CTGACTCCCTGTGTTCCACAGGATTGGCGCATAGCAAATGTGGTGCCAATATTCAAAAAGGGTCTAAAAAGAGATGCCCGTGATGAGAACATAGTCCCGCCACTTTACAAATCACTTGTCAGACCACACATGGAGTACTGTGTACAGTTCTGGGCTCCTGTGAACAAGGCAGAGCTGGAGAGCTGGAGAGGGTTCAGAGGAGGGCAACTAAAGTAATAACTGGAATGGGTGGACTACAGTACCCAGAAAGATTATCAAAATGAGGGTTATTTACTTTAGAAAAAAGACGACTGAGGGGAGATCTAATAACTATGTATAAATATATCAGGGGTCAGTACAGAGATCTCTCCCATCATCTATTTATCCCCAGGACTGTGACTGTAACGAGGGGACATTCTCTGAGTCTGGAGGAAAGAAGGTTTGTACACAAACATAGAAGAGGATTCTTTACGGTAAGAGCAGTGAGACTATGGAACTCTCTGCCTGAGGAGGTGGTGATGGTAAGTTCACTAAAAGAGTTCAAGAGGGGCCTGGATGTATTTCTGGAGTGTAATAATATTATAGGTTATAGTTACTAGAGAGGGGTCGTTGATCCTGGGAGTTATTCTGATTGCCTGATTGGAGTCGGGAAGGAATATTTCCCCCTAAGGTTGGGAAAATTGGCTTCTACCTCACTGAATTTTTTTTTCCTTTCTCTGGATCAACTTGCAGGATAACATGCCGAACTAGATGGACAGATGTCTTTTTTCGGCCTTGGAAACTATGTTACTATGTTAAAAGGACGAACAAACTTAGAAATGGAGTTTTGAGAGAATTTTGAGGGCTTCTTTTGTCTCGGCATTATCACACATGAGGTGAGAAGGTGGATGAGCTTACAAAATCAGCTGAGTGGGCCAGCTCTCTGCATTTTTCATAACTCACCTTGTAGTGAATTAGAGCTATGCAAACAGCACACCAGAACATGCTACTCTTCTGTCAGAAGACCCAAAGTTACGAAAGCAGCATAGCTTTTTCCGCTACATTTTTTGAGTAGCTCCTATTTACTGCATGGGAGTTACTTAAACAGTGGAGCTCTGGCCAGCTCAACTGTTTCCGTAAGCCTAGCCACTTGGAGCTGACGATTAGTTCCATCTGTAAGGTTTCTGGGAGGCAGGTGATGAGACCAGAAAGTGCTGGAAGTATGGCCAAGTAGGATACTATGTCTGGCAGTGTCCATGCCTCCACATGTCTTTCTGCTAGATGAATTTGAGCTAGACAGGACTGCAGTTGAGAAGTAAACTGGAATTGAAAGTGCTTACTTGTACTCAGTGGTGAAGAAGTTGGTGGGAGAGTGCCCTCTAGTTACAGCAAAGTTCAAAGGAGTTGAACTACAGATGTGGACAAGCTAAATTTGACTCTGATAACACATTGTTATATCAGATATTTCGTGACAACGCCATTGAAATCCATTGAAATTTTTTTCCTCCCATTTTTTTTACTTAACACGTTAAACATCAATAAACACCAATAATACGGTACTAAATAAAGTCCGTAATCTATGGACAAAATACCCTAAATAATCACCTATAATAAACTATGTCCACACTGATATGTACAGTGCCTTGCGAAAGTATTCGGCCCCCTGGAACTTTTCAACCTTTTGCCACATTTCAGGCTTCAAACAAAAAGATATAACATTTTAAATTTTTGGTGAAGAATCAACAACAAGTGGGTCACAATTGTGAAGTGGAACGAAATTTATTGGATCATTTAAACTTTTTTTGGTAATAATAAAACTGAAAAGTGGGGCGTGCAAAATTATTCGGCCCCCTTGTATTAATACTTTGTTGCGCCACCTTTTGCTGCGATTACAGCTGCAAGTCGCTTGGGGTATGTCTCTATCAGTTTTGCACATCTAGAGACTGAAATTCTTGCCCATTCTTCCTTGCAAAACAGCTCAAGCTCTTTGAGGTTGGATGGAGAGCGTTTGTGCACAGCAGTTTTCTGCTCTTTCCACATATTCTCAATTGGATTCAGGTCTGGACTTCTTTGACTTGGCCATTCTAAGACCTGGATACGTTTATTTTGGAACCATTCCATCGTAGATTTTGCTTTATGTTTGGGATCATTGTCTTGTTGGAAGATAAATCTCCTTCCTAGTCTCAGGTCTTTTGCAGACTCCAACAGGTTTTCATCCAGAATGGTCCTGTATTTGGCTCCATCCACCTTCCCATCAATTTTAACCATCTTCCCTGTCCCTGCTGATGAAAAGCAGGCCCAAACCATGATGCTGCCACCACCATGTTTGACAGTGGGGATGGTGTGTTCAGGGTGATGAGCTGTGTTGCTTTTACGCCAAACATATCGTTTTGCATTGTTTCCAAAATGTTCGATTTTGGTTTCATCTGACCAGAGCACCTTCTTCTGGGGAAAGAAGCCTTTGTGGCGAAACGCGTTGGGAGTGGGACGCTGCCGGGCGGTGTCGGCATCTAACTCGGGCTTTTGTTACTTGCTGGTAATGTTACATGTGCTTCCTTTTTTCCTATAATGGTCAATTTGTAGCGTGGCTGTGGCCTTTATTCCTTGTATGTAGGACCACTGATATATTTTCTACGCTGTTTTTGACTGTTCATACACACTTTATTATTTAATAGCACTTGGTTGTTTCTATTAACCTTTTTCCTGGCCTGAGTGGTGCCTCCACCGCCTGTCATCGTCCCTATTAGCCTTGTGTCTTCATCTGCTGTACTTCACCAGTGGTTTCCACCGATAATATCTTTTATATGATGTGTTTTTATCTATTAATTTTTGTTATATCAAGTATTTTTTGCTACATATCAGTGTGGACATAGTTTATTATAGGTGATTATGTTAAACATCAAGTTTAGCTCTGCTGCATCTGTATCTTCTTTGGTTAACCCTCAATTCAGGGTTCAGTGCAATTTGTGCAGGTAAGAGCGTTTAGAATTTGGAACTTGAATATGCCTCACTGCAGCCCACTATCTGCCAATCCTAATTGTTGCGGTGGTACAAGTGGACTTTTCTTAAAGGGATTATCCCACGAATAATGTAAAAAATGAAAATCAGACATCCTATAGGACATGACAACCTCTTTTTAACAAAGCTAGAACCAGCCCTGTACCCCACATGGATCCAGAGATCTCCCCATTCATTGCTTTGTTAGATTTATATCAAGCTGACAGCTCAGGGAGTGTCTTTTCTGCTGCAGCTCAGGGGGCATGTCCATGCTCTTCCTATCACAGCTCAGGGGGCGTGTCCATGCTCTTCCTATCACAGCTCAGGAGGCAGTTAAAAGTTGAAACTGAGCATGTGTGGCCTTCTCAGTGACCAGATCAAAGAAATAAGAAATTAAGTGGTCCTATACAGATACATTTTATTGAATAACTCAGTAGCTGTACAAAATTTTTAATTATATGCAATGACAAAAATATTCAGATCCAGGTGCTGGTTTGAAAACTGTAGAATATTTTTCGTGGGACAAACCCTTTTAAGTGCAGCCACCTCTTATGTACTAAGGCAGTAGCGGAGGACATTATGATGGACTGTAAAGATCCAGTGCTTCTCAGTATGAACACAATGTGAGAGTTAGATGGAGTTAGCCAGTGAGTTGTGTTTGAAATTATGAAGATAGGTCCTGAGCCAATGACCACCACAAATAGCTCTGCAGAAAATGCTGAAACTGCGCAGGAACAAGAAGATAATCTTAGACTTACTGTACCTTGGAAAGTCTGCTTGAAAAAATATTCTCCTCAGCTGGCCACAAAGTGTCTTGCCAGTTAGTGCCAGGTTTAAATGGAGCCGTAGTGCTGTTAGAACCAATGGTGTATAGAGAAGGAATAGATGTGGCTTGTACCCTTTGGACTGTACTACCTTATTTAAGGGAAACATACTATAGCTATATGCCATAATACTAGTAGTCAAAACAGCAACAGAATTATTGTGGCATTTGGCTACTAGCAGTTCTACAAAATACACTGGACACATAGTTTATGTCAATTACTGTCCTAAAGTGGGGTGGGAGGTGGGAAGAGCACTCTCCTTATGAATACACCAATTATAATATGGGTTTAGTGTATGGCTTCTATCAATTACAACCAGCATGGACCAGTAGCTAGAATATGATATCCTCATAGGGCTTCATATCAAGCTGACAGATCTGCTTGAAACTGTCTCTCAGTCCTCAGTCTAAGGCTGAAACCTATTTCTTGGCAGTTGCATAGGACACAGCTATATGCTTTAGTTTATTGATTGACCTATTTTATTGTGTTATTGAGCAGAATATGGTACATCATTAGAGGAAAGTCTCTAATTTGAGGCCAATCACGGTGGAAGGGACCTTCTTAAGGTTTGTAGCACACAATATGTTAAACATATTCAGTTCATTTCACATCAGTTAAAAAGGAGTTGTCTGTTGTACCATAAACTAGATGGACTTCTACAATGTCTGACTCCGACCAGTAACAGTACACCCATCTCTACACAACTGAAATATCCTCTAACATAATATTTTTTGACTATAATAATACTTGACAGATTAAAACAAAAGTAATTCTGCTAGTTTATTATTTTTTTTTTTTTGTAGCTTTAAGCAATATTACTTTGGCCATTTTTCTGGCAGCTCCCAGGACTTCTTTGTTCCTCAGGCTATATACAAATGGGTTTAACATTGGGACCACCACCACATAAAACATTGAGAAAATCTTATCTTGTTTCTTAGATTGTTCAGACTCTGGTCTCATGTACATGAAGATGCTTGGTCCATAGAATAATAAGACAGTAATGATGTGGGAGGAACAGCTAGAAAATGCCTTAAGTTGCTCCCCAGAAGAACGAATCTTTAAAATTGTGAAAATAATTCTCAAATATGAGGTCAAAATAAACATCAAACTAAAAATTACCACACAGATATCTTCTATTGAGATTACTATGTTCATACTCTTAGTCTCACTAGACGTAAGTGTAATCAATTGTAGTATCTCACAAAAGAAATGGTTGATCTGGTGAGAGTAACAGAATGATAAGTTAGATACCATGAAGGTAAACGTTAGTGAATTTGCGGCACTTACAAACATGTAGGAAATCGCTGTAATAATACAAACTCTTCTGGTCATGATAAAAAAATAATGTAGAGGAGAACACACCGCCACATAGCGATCATATGCCATACAGGTCAGGATATAAATCTCAGCATTTCCACAGAATATGAAGAAGGACAGCTGAGTGAGGCAGCCATGGAAGGAGATGGTCTTGTCTTCTGTTAACATGATAGACAACATCTTTGGGATAATAGCAGATACATAGATGACGTCTACAGAAGAAAGATTACACAAGAAGAAATACATGGGAGTGTGAAGTTGGGGTACAATGCAGACTAGTGCAATGATAATCAGATTTCCCACCACTGCTACCAGATACATGGATAAAAATCCAGTAGATATAAGAATTTCATTTCTTCTGGAGGTGGAGAATGGGGTCATGTAGAATTCAGTCTCTGTGCTGTTTTTACAGTCATTCATCTTGAGTATCTATGATAAAAGAAACAGATTGTTAAGTGTGGAATGGTAGTTTCTACTGATGATAACTTGATAACTGATTCTACTTAAATAATTTTTGTAGGCCCAAAAAGTTTCTTTCTATCACAGAATTTCAAAGTTATGATGCTGATGGAAGCAACAGTACATACTGTAGAGCAGCAAAAGCATAGCTACAAAGTGTATAACATTGCAGTTTTCCTCCGATAACAGTGTACAGAGGCAACTAAAATGATTGCAGTTGTAGTCCATAGGTCTCTCTGAATACCTTGCTATCTACCCAAGTTAACCACATTCTCTCCTTCTGCAGTTCCTGGACTGAGGAGTGCAGAATCTTTAGATACAGATGACACATCCATCTCAAAGTGTGGTAGGTGCCTAAACAATAATCCTTTCCATAGGAGGAAAGTCTTTTATGCCATAGAAAAGCTGTCAGAAGCTTGCATGGCCTGGATGGTTCTAGACCTTCTATGATGTCTTTTCTCCTTCTATTGCATCTACAATCTTAGAGGTAAAGGTTCTCATGACTTGGGCCTAAACTACAGGACCTCACACACATGTCCATCCTGTATCTCTCCTGAGATTAGACTTCTCAACTGACTAGCCAGGGGGCGGACTCTGCCCATCACCCTGGCATCCTATATATAAATATTTGGTTGTGTAAAACATAACACAATAAATCACATTTCACTATAAAATATTAACTCTTGCACTAACAATTAGTTCTTTGCTGTATCCCTCTGGGACACTGCTCTAAGACAGCATGACAATGCTTTGGTTTACACATGAAAGGAGGGAGGGAGAGTGGAAGCAATGCTCTGCCCTGTTTCTATTGAGGATGGGAGAATGTCCGTTGAAGAGGACAAGGTGGAGGTGGTTAAGTCCTTGGTGTGGGACCGGGCAGTAAATTTAGAGGTTTGTATAGGATCTGGCATAGTTGTTGGTGCTGCATCACTGTTGCTGTGCAAAACATTGTTCTAGTGTGCCCTGAAAGACACGTACTGTCCCTGGCCATAATTGTTGCTCCAGGTGTCGGTGCTTGCATGCAACTTGGAGAAAGTGACAGTTCTAAGGAGAAGCCCAGGTTCTCTGCCACGGGGGCAATGTAGGCATGGCTTTTTTTGGATAAATAATGAGAGATAAGACAATTTTGGGGAGATAAAAGACAATGTAGAGCTTGCAGACTGCAGTGGTATGGAATGCACCATCATGATGGAAAGAATTGATATATGAAAAGACAAGACAATTTTTGTCAATTTTTTTGTAAAGAGAAGGAACATAAAGAAATTTTTCATCATTCTATTTAAAGTCCATTTTAAACAATGTTGGTGAGGACGCGGAATTCACATATAATATTCCTTATTTAAAAAAAATAAACTATGGGTTTGGTTTGTGCATGCAAACTGGACAGAACACATTATTTTTGGGAAGTTAAGACAATTTTAATCAATTTTACTGAAGGCTGAATGTGACCACATATTTTCTTGCAGCAAACCTGCAGTGCTTGTACAGTACCTGCAAAGTGAATAAACTTTTTAGAAATTCTCATGGTGTAAGAAACAGTCAGAGCCAAACTAGGATGAAGAATAGTGTGGTGTAGAGAAATATGTTTTTTTTGTGCCTTTTGGTGCCTATGATGTTAATTTGTTTGTTATTTATTTTTTTATTCTGGGCAAAAGGGAGTTATTTGAATTGTAATTTTTAAATACAGTTTTTTAACAAACAAACAAACAAACAATAAACAAAGCAAAAGCCTAACAATATGCAATCATCAGATTGCCATTTCTGTTTGTTTCTATGGGGTAGCCGTTCCAAATATGGAAGCGTATTGCTTCATATTTTGAGCTTTCAAATGCTTCTGCTCACCCCTTTGCTCTGTTGTTTCAAGCAGGCTTCATCTCGCTTGCTGGCAAGGCTGCTCTCTCTTCCTGTAGGGCACATGCATCTGCACAACGCTTTACGTTTGGCTAATACTCAGCATATTTGCCGGGTTGTGGCTGGATCTCCACCATTCTCCATTAATAGTGGAACAGCCTGACAGATATTAAGTATTTGTGTAAAACTTTACTTAGTCTTTTATTTTCCAATTATCTTTCTTCCAGACTTTTTTTTAATGATGCTAAATGAATGAAAAGTCATGGGGTTGTTACATAAATTATTAAATGGTACTAGGAAAGTTGCAAGCATTTTTAATTTTTTTTTTTTAAAATAGAGGTGCATTTAAATGACCCTCCACTTCTGCAAACACACTGCACACTGGTATTGACAATTTACTTTAGTAATAATACATTTTTTGCAGTAAAATGTCTTTTAACTACACAGCATATTGCAGTAATAAAATACATTCACTAACATGGGTATAACAATGCAATGTTTTTAGCAAATGTGAACTAAATGGTATGTTGCAATAATTGAATGCCTTCACTAACATGGCTACAAAAATGCAATATTTGCAGGAAATGTGTTTGAAGTACACTGCTTCAGTAATACATTCACTAACACAAGTATAAAAATGCAATTTTTTTCAGTAAATGTCTTATAACCACATAGTTTGTTGCGGTAATAGAATGTGTTCACTAACACAGGTGTAAATTCCATTTTTGAGGTATCTTGTAAAATACTGTGTGTATGTGTAATTTACACAGCACAACATGTAGATTGGCAATGTTTTGTAAAATACTGTTCATTTTTTTGCAGCAAAAATAAAAAGCATTTAATAAAGGTATTAAAATGACATTATTGCAGTATTGTTTTCACTATAGCTATCTGTTATCTTGCAGTAATATGCAATGTGTTTAAAAACATGGATATAAAAATGCCATTATTTCAGCATTGCTCTTATTGTAATTACCAATTATCTTGCAGTAATATGCAATGAGTTTAATAACAAGGGTATAAAATTTTTGTCACTGCATCATTGCTTTTACTATGGACGATGACTACTGAGTCTTCACCAACCCCTTCTATTAATCTAACAACCCAATCTGTGATATGTCGAACTCGAGTGCCAGGAAGATAACACACCATTCAAAGATCCATGTATTTGTGACAGACAAGCCTTTCTCTACCCCTAATAAATGAGTCTTCCCCTACCAGCACCTGTCTGGCCTGCCCTTCTCTCCTGGTCCCCACCTTACTAGAGCTGACATTCTCCTGACTGGCATAGGAAGTGTCTGGCTGCAGCATTGCTCTCCCTGATCTGACATCCCCCTCATTTGCCAACCTTGCAAATGTGTTAAGTTGTGTAAGATGACTGCTAGCCTCCCTGACACTCTCGCCTGCCTTCTATCTGTAACCCAGCTAGCTATCTGACTTATCTTTACCTCCATAATACCACACTTCCCCTCATCTATCACATCGAGTTAGCAACAAACATCTTTAGAAATTGTCAGGGTATCTCAATTTTTATGGTCACTCATTTAGGGCTCATGCACATGACCATATGTATTTTGTGGTCCGCTAAAAACAGATCTGCAAAAAATACAGATGATGCTCGTGTGCATTAGGTATTTTGCAGAACAGAACAGCTGACCCCTAATAGAACAGTACTATCCTTGTCTGAAATGCGGACAATAATAGGACATGTTCTATTTTTTTGTGCAACGGACATACAGAAACAGAATGCACATGGAGTAACTTCCGTTTTTTTTCTTGCGGACCCATTGAAATGAATGGTTCTGCATATGGTCTGCAAAAAAATAAAAAAATAAAATAACGGACATGGAAAGAAAATACATTTGTGTGCGTGAGCTCTTAGTTACATGCTTCCAAATGTGCAATTTGCTCACATTTTGCACAGCAATATGTCCCCTCAAACCACTGTTCCATGACTGCATACATTGCACAAGATGCACACGGGACTGCAGTACACCAGGAATCAAAACAAAACAAACAAAAAAGTAAATCACACAATGCAATGAAAATGATAAACAAATGAATAAATGTAATTTCCTACTAAAGTCACTTAATCTAAAGTCACACACTTAAGACAAAACACACTTGTACGCTCCCACGCTCACTTTTTTAGACTGCTTATAAGCTTGGTATTTCCAATGAGCTGCAAACCAGTCTGCAGTTTTTTTCCCTTCTAGATTTAGTACTGGCACTGTAGGTATTGTACATACTGCGGAAATATCACTTCATACATCTGCTTTTTATCACCAATTATTCAGTTAGAATAGATGTTCAATGTCAAATGTTATTAGAATGTTAATAGTAAATGATGATACTTACTGAACAACCTGATGGACTGTAGTTGCGACATGGAGAAAGGAAGGCTCCCAACAGCACTGCGAGTGTAAGTGTATTTATATGGTTTGCTCACTGTTTTAATGCTCACAAGTGCCCAAGAGTCAGTATAATAGATTTGCCCCTGTGGTATCTTTTCTAATTAGGGAGAGTTCACATCACCGTTATTTTTCTATTCTTCTGATCTGTCAGAAAAATGAGGGGAAAAAAATGGATCCTTAAAAAAATTAAATAAAAACAGATCCTTTGAATCAGGGATGCACATTTGGCATCCGTTTGGGCCATTTCCATCTGAGATCCATTTTTGTTTTTGGACAAAAAAAGTACTGGATGCAGGACTTTTTTTCCATCTAAAAAAATGGATCTCAGATGGAAGTGGCTCAAATGGATGCCCAATGTGCATATCTGATACACAGGATCCAATTTTTTAAAAGATAATTTTTTTTCTTTATTTTTCTGTTCTTCTGACGGATCAGAAGAACAGAAAGATAATGGTGATGTGAACTCTTATTTTGTCAAAATATTCAGCAGGAAAGGGAATTCTGACATTCCACTGAGAAACCAATGCTCCCTAACTAGCAAGCAGGAGAGTGTCAGATTTGTCATTGCAGCGGCACTTTGCTAACACCATGAGCCATGATGCCAATTCCCTGGGCACAGAAGGGAATTTGTGGAATAATGCTTAGTTAGCATTAGGATGTAACAAAGAGGGTAAAGCCAAGTAAAGGACCATTCACACAACCATATTTATTTTGCAGTCCGCAAAATGCTTATCAACAAAATATTGGTGGTGTCCATGTTGCATCCATTTTGCATCTTTTGCAGAGCAGACATACGGGTGTGGAAAGCACACAGATGTCTTCTGCTTTCTGCATCCATATGTCCATTCCACAAAAGGTGGAACATGTCCTTAGCTGCAAAGTGTGGTTGAAGTCAATGGGTCTGCAAAAAAACAGATGCAATACAGACATCATCTGTATTTTCTGGATCTGCATTTTGTGGACTGCAAAATAGATATGTTCTTGTGAATGTCCCCTAAGCTAGACCTGAGAATCTGAACCCCCCAAGGTAAGATCTGTATAAGGAAATGAGGCATGTGCAGCCATTGGGATTGAAGGATGACTGAAACAAGTTGGGGGGTGGGAGGACTTGCCCTGATTGGCTCCCAGGCTGACAGACAGCCTGGATGAGCTAATCAGTGCTGCAGCAGGCAGAGGAGTACCCTAGCAGAATGAGCAGAACACCATTCTGTGCTGGGTTGTGAATCTGGATGGTTGGGTCTTACAGTGTCTGCAAGGAAAACAATCTTAGGGAGTCAGGGACAGTCAGAAATCAATCAATCAAGCTTATTTCCAGGGAAAGTGAAGGGAAAGGCTAGGATTGTGAAGAAGAATCGTGTGTTGTGTACAATAGAGAGAAGCAGGGCAGTTGACAGACAGGGAGAGAGGAGGCAGGACCTGTGGTTTGCCTGCTATCAGAAGTGCAAGTGCACCTCAAAATAAGCAACCTGCTAGCAAATATTTTCATTTTGTTTCCCCATGTTTACATATTTTTTGTTATTGTTGTGGGGTTCAATTTAATTAAGCAGTATATATATATACTAGCAGAAGGATCCACACGGGTATATTTCATCTATTTCATTTAATGTTGGTGTGTGTCGTTAAAAAATATTGACAATGACCTCAACAGCACTCAGCCTCCTTAACAGTGGCCTCCACAGCCCCCACCCCTTTACACTGACCCCCTCCTACAGTGCCCCGTCTCCTTAAAATGGGACATCCACAGCAGCCCAACTCCTTAAATTTGTCCTTCACAGCAGCCTGCCCCTTTAACAGTGAGTTCCACAGCATCTCACCTCCTTGACAGTGACCTCCACAGGGGTCCGCCTCCTTAACAGTGACCTCTACAGCACCCGCCCCTTAACACTGACCATAGGTTACAGACCCCTTAACTGACCTCCACCATTCTTGGCCCTCTTCACAGAGACCTCCACAGCATCTGCCCCTTTAACAGTGACCTCACAGTACCCTGCTCCCTTAACAGTGACCTCACAGTACCCCGCTGCCTTAACAGTGACCTCATAGTACCCCTCTGCCCCTTTAATAGTGGCCCTTCACAGTCTCCTCCTCCCATAACAGTGACCTCCACATCAGCCTGCCCCCTTAACAGTAACATCCACAGCACCCTCCCCTTTAACTGTGACCTCCACAGCAGCCTGCCCCTAGGGTAGCAAGAGGTCCAGTTTTAGGCTGGACAGTTTGGCTTTCAGACTCCCTGTCCTCCGTCTGGTGCAGGGCCTGGAAGGACACAGGGATGTCCTTTTGAACAGCTCACTCTTAGACAGCAGCACTGTGCAGTCTGAGCATGAGCTGTAGGGAGAAAGTCACCCCCCCCCCTGCAGCTGACAGAAATTTTTTTCAATCTTCCTTGGCTGCAGAGTAGGAGGGGGCATAGCCTCACCGGATCAGGGCGTGGCTTAGTGGGACCTGTGGGTGGGGTTTTTAAGTCCTTCTTTTGAGAGTGGCCTGAATTACAGGTGGATGCCATAGTAATTTATGAGCAAACACAGTGGGTAGCAGTGGAAGAAAACACCTTTTATTACTAATGAATGGTAAATATGTGAAATTTACATTATATTAGGTAATGATTGATGATGAATTAGTTTAAAACATAAGTTATATTTATGGTAACCAGAATACTCCTTTAACAGTATCAGCCACAGTGTACATTAAGCAGCATATGTACGTTATTACTGCAGCAAAACCCATTGTGTGGAAGCAATCTACCTGTGTGTGTTAAATTGAAATTGAGCATCAAGCCTCAATGTGGTTACTGTATTAATACACAAATTTTCTCAAAGTCCAGCAGCCTGAATGTGATCAATAGACCTCTCCTTGTCCCATCTTGCCACTTTTGCTACTGTACCTACCTACTTGTATATACTTGTATACTGTTGCTGTATGCTGCAGCCTGCATCATGGCACTTATGCCTCCATCACATTTCCCAAATACCCTTTTTTTTTTATCCCATAACACTATGTATGTTTAAACATCATCTGCCCCAATAAGGGACAATTTTTGAAAGTTTTGGAATATGAAAAGCACGAGACGTCCCAGTGTGGTGTGTTTTTAAACACTCTGTTTGATGACACCGTCAAATGTGCTTATGCCTCCCAGTACTTGCGTACAGAGCAAACTCGGTAGCGTATGCTTCCTGGCGCGACCGGCGGACGCCTGCCCCTTAGTGATGTACAAGCAGGGTGGGTGAACACGGGCATGGATAGGCCGGCGCTCATCTGTGGAAAATCAGTATTGGGGTCATGCGGCGCTGGCCACGTCACATGACTCACCTGTGGGACTATTTAAAAGGCAGCCTGCTGGCCACAGGTTGCCTGTGATTGGTCTTCCTACCATTACCTGCTGTTTGAATATTGCTGCGACTAGTGTGTTTTGACTTCGGCTTTTGAACTTGACTTTGTCCTCGTCTCATCCCCTTGTACTTTGGTACCTCTCGGCTTCGACCTCGGCTAGTTTTTTCACTTTGCTTCGGTTTGCTCCCTTGGTTTTGACGTGACTTCCTGGTTTGACTTTGGCTTGGCGACATTCTTATATTGTGTGGTCTGTCTTATTTCTATTGTTTTCACCCGTTGTTCCCCTCCCTATATGCCCTAGGCTAGGGACTGCCGTCCAGTTGTAAACCATTTCCTAGGACGGGAAGGCAAGTAGTCAGGGTCGCTAGTGGGGTTGAGCTCAGGGCTGCACTTATCTCTGAATTGTGACATTCATATTAGAACATTTTTCCCTTTTGGGTAGCAGATAGTGTTAAGCACACACAGTGCTATCTGAAAAAAAACAGTGGCTTGTTGGGACCAAGCTTCCATAAATTATGCCTCATGAGGCCAGATCCCTGCCCCTGCTTTACACACATTAATGTCATAGGAAATCAGGCTTGAGAAAGGCTCATGGAGGCTGAAACGTCGCCATTGCTCTGAAAATTGCCATTATGATTTTTTGAATAAAAGTCACACAGTTTTTGCATCAACTGATGGAGTGCAGCAGATTTCTATTTTATTGTGAACTTAAATCTTGTTTTATGTCTGAAAAAAACTACTTATTTATTTGCATACACTTGCATTGAACTGTATATAAGTCTATGATACACAGAAATTGTAACAGTGTTTTTCTTTAGGCTGTGTTTCTCCACTCCACCCCTCCCACTGGAAAGTTCTAGTTCAGCTAGAAACTGTATATAATGAGAGCAGTAAGCACCTAGTTGTCTACAAATAGGGAACAATTCTTAGTAGTAGAGACTCTTTTTTGCAAAATTTGCAAAACTTTCCTCACCCTCTCTGCAGGAAATTATTATGAGAGCTTACACAACATCTAAACATAACATGTACAAGTCCACTTTTACCTGCATCATAAACTGTGCCACTTGCACTGTACCCATGTAACATATGGTCAAAGATGTAACTTTGAATCATCACATGAGATATAAACTCTAGTTAAAAGTCACCAATCTAGTGGTGTCTAATTGTTAGTTCCTTGGGAAACCTCCCTTCTAGAGATAAGCAAATCAATTGGTTTGAATTGAAATTCACACCAAATTTTTTAAACAATTCGGATTCGGTATAAGGGTCCACTCACACGTCCGCATATGTTTTGCAGATCCACAAATCGCAAAACACGAACACCGGCCATGTGCCGTCACTATAGAAATACCTAATCTTGTCCGTGGCTGCGGACAAGAATAGGACATGTGCTATTTTTTTACAAGTCCACGGAACGGAAGTGCGGACGGCACAGTGTGTGATGTCCGCATCTTTTGCGGCCCCATTGAAAGTGAATAGGTCCGCACCCGTTCCGCAAAATTGTGATGCAGAACAGACGTGTGAATGGACCCTAATCAGAATTTCTTCAGATTTGTTTGGTGGGGATTGGTCTTCATGAGACAATATAATTTTAGCTTTTAACCAAACAGATATATCCTTTGACATCTAATCCAGAGATAATGCTGAGGGAGGCTGTTGAGTTATGTGCTGGGTGCCAGTAAGGAGGAGTTTCAACAAGCCACTCTGCCAGGGAAATCACATACAGGCCTATAGGCTTGGAAAGTATAATTTGTAATGGGATTGAAAACTGTCTGAAGGACCGTGTACAGAGAGCTGTGGTCAATGATTCCTATTCAGAATGATCCCGGGTTATAAGTGGTGTACCCCACGGTTCAGAGTTGGGTCCTCTATTATTTAATTTATTCATTAATGATATCGAGGATGGGATTAATAGCACCATTTCTATTTTTGCAGATGACACCAAGCTATGTAGTACTGCGCAGTGTTAGGCCAAGGAGCCCCTTTTTAAATAATAAAGTGACTCTGCCCTTAGGCAGAGCCACCGGGGATCACTGGACTCAGATCCTGAGTCACCCGAGCAGGGCAACCCAGGAACCAAGCAGCCGGAAAGGCAAGCTCCCGAAGGAGGACAGGGGAGGAGCCCCAATGCCCGAAGGGCACGTGTGCACAAGCTCACACTAATGAGCTCCCGAAGGAGTACAGGGGATGAGCCCCAATGCCCGGAAGGCAAATGCGCACAAGCACTCAATGCGCTCGAGTCTGGGACCTGAGCACAGGATACCCAGCTCTCAATCGGACCACGTGTGCCGAGTTCCGCGCCTCCCGAGGGAGGTTGCAGCCCAACACACAATGTGGCCTTCAAACACACACACTGGCGCACACAGGATAGTGGAACATAGACTGGAACACACAACACCTGCCTAGACCACAGACTGCACCTAGTGTGCAACCAAGGTCCTAGTCACGAAGCAGAGCGACCGGGTCTCTAGCTTTAGCAAAGCAACAACAAGGCACCGGCGCCTGCTGCCAATACTGAGGGGTTTTTATAGTGAAGCAACCAATTAACAGGGCGGTGCTTTCTGTGCAGGACTGGCGGATGTGACATCACCTGTAGCCTCGAAGTATGGGCACATGATCACTTCCTGGCGGAAGTGACATCACAGGCAGGGTCAAGGTCAGAGCTTATGACCACTTCCTGTGTCTGAACCAAAACACAGTGTCTTAAAGCGACAGTGTCGTAATTAGACTGCAAGCGCGTGCGTGCACGGCGTCGGTGCCCGCGCCTTACAGTACCCCGCCCTCAGGGCCCCCCCTCCTCCTCCAAAAGGCCGCAATCAGATCTGGGGCATTCAAATTATCCTCTGGCTCCCAGGTCCGTTCTTCAGGGCCGAATCCCACCCAGTCCACCAGATAGGACGTGACACCTCATATAGTCCTAGAGTCAAGGATCTCCCGTACCTCGTATTCGGCCTCAACGGTTTCGAGCTCCTCTTGTAAAGGAGGAGAGAACCTATTCAGCTGTACAGGTTTGAGAAGAGAGACATGAAAGGAATTTACGACTCTCCATGACAGAGGCAGTTTAATACG